>VWYI01045546.1:1346-87153 GCA_013399455.1 Anthoscopus minutus
CGGGGCTTTCCCGTCCCGTCCCGGCGGCGGGCGGAGGTCCGCGCCGCCTCGGGGCGCGCTGGCTGCGCTCGCCGCTGTCGCTCCGCGCCGGACAAATGCCCGGCATCCCCCGGCCAGGGACATTCGGGATAGGGCTGCGGAGAAGTCGCGGTTCAGTCAACAGCGAAACTGCCCCCGACGGCAGAGCAACGAAATTAACCCCCAGGAAACAGAAAACCAAATATTTCACTATTCGGGGAGTCGGAGAGGGTGAAAAATTCGGCTAGGTAGTAGGTACATCAAATTAACGTGCTCTATCCCACCTTTTAATTCCTGTTTTCATAAAGGCACAGAGATTTGGCGAGGAAGGGAAGCCTGCTTTTTCTGGAAAGACAAACTGCTGGGGAAGACTCAGGGTACCAGATGCAGGAGCGTCCTGTCCCGCACAGCACCGGCACCGAGCCGGACCGTGGGGGATTCAACCCACTAAGTACCCGGCAGCGGCTCACGGGGAGGATTTTGGGATTAGAGGCTACTCTGAATCAAAATCGTGTGTTTTCAAATACTGGATTTTAGTTAATGGGTGCACTTTAAGTCAGTGTCTGATTTTGAACTATCATAGAGTTTGGTATGGAAATTGGATGTACTTTGCTCCTGCACAGTGTCACCGTGACAGAATATTAAATCTTGTCTCCCCTTGACTTTATTGATCTATCCGGCAACATAGAATCTAATTAATGGTTCGAAAACTGCTTCCACCAGTGTTATGTATTTTTCTTTTGGGTTTATTAGAAGCTTATTTGTTTTTATGGTTTATTACTATTAGTTTTCGCTATCTCTGCTTGTTTTTAATTGAATTTTGACATCTGATGACAGTGTTTTCCATATAAAAGAGTTACAATTGTTAGCACTACAAGTAGTTGTTGATACAATTGAAGAAGCCATGATCACTGCATTAAAAGAAAGCTCTCAGCTGGCTCTCTGTGAGAGAAGTGCTTCTAAAAAGAGATTGTGCTGCAACGCACTGGGTGTTAAAGCTGAAATGTGGTTGTTTCTAAACAGTGCGCACTTTATTTTAGAGAGGACAGCTGAGATTCCCTAACTGCTTGCTGCTTTTGCTCAAGATGTACTAATGGATTTCATTTAGATTGACGGTATAATTCAGATTGATAGCATCTTGTCATCTGACAATTTGACATTGCCAAAGTGAATAGGCTGAAAGACTGTTTTAGTTCTTGTGTTTATCACGATTTTGGTTTCTGGTAGCAGGGCAATATGAGGGCAGTGACTGGGAAGGGAAAAAAAGGCTATCCTAGCTGCTGTAGTCAAATTCTGCGGACAGATAGACCCAGAGATAAAATTCATCTGCCTGGATAGAGAAAAATTCTTCTTCATTCATATGATTTTAAATTCGTTGTCCACAAGCAGTTAGAACAAATTCTCCCCATTCTTTCAGTATGAAACTGGAGTGCTTACTGATATCTTCAAAGTATTCTGTGGAAGACAGCAGGATCAGGTCCATACTAGGCACTGCTTCTGGAGATAATTTAAACTTAAAGGAAATAACTGACAGTTAATTAAGTAATTGCAGTTAATTAAGGATGACATTTTATTTTCTGTATTTAAATATTGATTCTCAAAACTTCTGGAAAAAATATGGCACAAAATCTTAGTAATAAAATATGAAAAGTCAAAGTTTAATTAATTAGAGATATGCAAATTGTTAATTCTCTGATATATGACATTTGCTATCAAAAGTAGGAAATTTTTATTGTTTATTCCATAAGCAATAAAAAACACTTAACTGACAGTTTGCATATAATTTTTTTTTTTTTCTGTAGTGACTGCACCTGAAACCTGCATTCTGCAAGAGGAAAGATTCTAGAAAATCTGTTTGACTGTTTCTTCAGCTATTAGATATGCCATAGTAATAGCTAAGAGTGAAATATTTTGCTGGGTTTGGAATTCCAGAAAAAAACCTCAACATAACAAACCTGCCAGTATTATTGAATATGCAACCCCTAAATAGTTCAATTTTAGCTGGTTGGTAAAACTTGCATTATCTCCAATGTACAGCCAAGGAGCTGAAACTGTGATACACATTTCTCATGTGTAATGCTCAGACAGTGGTACACAGTTCAGGAATGCCAAATGGGCTAAACCTGACAGTCCTGGCAAAAAATCCTGTCATGCAGTTTGGAATCACATCTGGCTTGACGCAGTGTTGAAGGATTATAATACTGCTTAAAGGCCTGTATTTATTTTCACTTTTGCCGTTATGTTCTGGCCCATATTCACATCTAAAATATTAACATTGTCAAATGAGCAAGTTTTCTTTTTATTTCTGCCCTTCCATGTCATTTGCAGTTATTTGCGTTTGTATTACTGTGAACTTTCTCCATCTCTTACGTTTGATTCTGAAACCCACACAATTACTTTTAAGAACTCTCATTTACTATGTTATTCTTTAAGACATATAGGGTATCAGCTGTAAACAGGGTGAAAGATGGGTACAGTGTACAGGAGAGCTGCCCTCATGCTCCCCACCAAGTCTTCCCCATCAGAAGCCCCAGATGTGCTGAGGTTAAGTAAGCTTCTCAAATATTTACTGTTATCTCAGTATGAAAGCATTGGCGTTCTAACCAATAAAGATTGAAACGTTTTGCCATCTCAGAAACAAGTGTAATGCAATTTAGTTTTCATAGTTATAGTGAAAACAAACAAAGTCATAGAAATTATCGAGTAATTTTTCCACTACACATTCAAAAGTATGAAAGACTCACTAAACAGAAAAGAAAAAGAAACTTGTCTCATTTTGTATCTCAATTTTAAACAATGCATGTTTCCAGTGAATATTTACAGGTTAATTATAGGCTAGTACAAATTCTAGAAGACACAACAAAAATTATCTGCAGTCTATTCACAAACCTTTGCCATGTCTCAGTGTTTGGGGATGGGCGTATGGACTGCCTTCACCACCCTTGAATAGAAGTCTATTGTGTGGGCTTGTTCCATTGGGATCAATGGGACGACATGTGCAATGAGATGCTAATGAACACCAGAAACGATGGTAAAATCTGGCCTGGCCAAGGCGTAAGGCTGTTTTTATAAATCACTGCTGAGTATCTTGCTATACGTCTCTCAGCTAAGCTGTTGAAACTTCAAATATTCAGGGAGACTTTACTATACAAGTTTTTTGTATCCACATTTTCCCACCCATAAAATGTGACTAATTCTCCATTCTCATCTTGTTTAAAGTTGCAGATGAAGACAGTCCCTTTTCAGTGACAATTGTTCTGTTAATGTAAATGTGATTCCAGAAATGGAAAATAAAATACACTAGAGGAAAATAACATCAAACACAAGTATAAAAGAGAAGAATGATGGTCAAAAAGCAGGCTCATGGGAAAGGACAGTGTTTGTAGTCTGTAGCCTAATGGCCATTGCCCCACTGCGCCTGCCGAACCCCACACCAGAAATGTTTATGTCTCACATAAGGGGGGGTGACAGCCCCAGGCCATCTCAGAGAAGCCCTCAGGCAACAGTGTGACTGTGACAGGGGCAGTTATGCCTGGTGAGTGCTTAAACCCAGGCACAAGGCTGAGGTGCTGGAGGAGACTGGGTGGTTTTCTTGGTCCTCCCTTCAGCCTGGGCTGGGACATAGCATGCATAATTTGAATGGAAAACCTACAAACCTGTGGATATAACATTGGGAGCCTGTAATTCTTGGCAGCTTGGAGAAGGCTTAGAAGTGCTCAGACTCAATAGTATTGAGGATCATAAAAGTCCCACTGTCTCTTAAAAGAGAGAGAGAGGGAGAGAAGACAACATCCACTAACACCATCTTTTCTCACCAGCTTATGGCAGAGGTTAATTATTAACAACTGAAACACTGACAAACTGTGGTGTTTGTTTGCTTATTATGAGGCCTTTCAGAGCCAGAACCAAACCTTACTGAAGCTGACTGATGTCTTCTGGTTTCAATAGACTCAGAGGTCAGGCCCCTAAAATTCAAATCACCAGTGCTGTTCCTTGCAATAAAGAACCAGTGAGCACTTTGAGGAAGTACTTAATTACTCCAATGAGATAATTTAGTTTTTAAACAAAAATGCTGTAATTGGGGGCAGATCCTTTAATATTTGTTTCCCAAGGAGGAAATTGATTAGCAAAATGTTAATAATGAGATTTTAAAAGAGCTCATGCCAGCCAGAGACACCAAGCTCAGCTAAGGGAGCTCGCCATTTCTTTCCAGCTGCCAATGCTAAACAAAACAGTTTTCAGGGAAGGACCCATGGGTGGAATGCATGCCATCTTCTCTAGTTCGCTAACATCATTGTTGTAATCATTTTCCCTGTTATTCTTTTGCACCTGAACCAAAGGCGGGTGCCCAGTAACCACAGTTTCATGTATCCAGATCTAGCCTGAAGCCATCATCTCTTTTTCAGGAAGACACTTCCTTGCAGAGGTGCTTAGCTGGGGCCCTGGTGAAACATAGCCTTCATATGGAACTCAGTGTTTTCAGATACTGCCAGCAAATTTCATTTAGAGAAGATATACATGGGTCATGAGAGATTCCTTGGTGGAAGTTAGTGCCCCTAGTACTCTGCCTGGCTGTCAGAAATACTGCTGACTGGGAGTGTGGGTTGGAACAGGATCTTGGGAGCTACAGCTTCTTCTCAGCCAGTTTGTACACAGCAAAAAAACCAACTGGAACTGCTTTTATGCTATCCCCTTTTTTCTTTCAGGTATTTTGTATACTTAGGGAGGTGAGAGTTCTAAGGTTCTTCCAGACACAAAGAATGTATTTCTGGAGTGGGATGACACATATAATCCAGTCTTTCTAACAATTACTGCCTGTAGTATGGCAAGAACAACTGACCCAAAAAATATGGATACACTGATGAGTAAAACCTTCACTATGGGGAATACTGTGTAAATAGGATAGATAGAGAGATAGAGAGAGAGAGAGAGGGAGAAGGAGAGAGAGAGAGAGAGAGAGAGAGAGATAAGACGGCAACAAAAATCAAAACTATAAAAGGTAAAGAAGCAAGAAATTACATGCAATTTTAATTTTATAACTCTGCATGACTGATGATAACAGATGCAGTGGGAAGTAATTATTCTCACCACTTCTGAAAATAAAATTCAATTTAAAATTACGTTCATTGGTATGTATGTTTTGAGTTGTCTTCTCATCAGCTTTGTTACTAAAAGCTTCTCTTACCTCTTACTCCACAGCTGGCCAGCACCCATAATGGATAATCAGTATGTTTCAGCTCGAGACTTTGCAGATATCACTACCCTTTTCCTAAGCTGCAGAGACTCAGTCTTGCATCATTAGTGTACGTGAACTATTCAAAACTCCCTGAAGATTTTGGGAGTGTGTACAGACCTGATAACCTCCCTGATTTTCAATATTTTAAGGATTGCCATCTATCTGAAACCCTATAGAGTCCCTTGCACACTGCAGAATTTGGTGGCTTTTCCAAATCACTAGAATACACACGCTTAGTTCCTTTGATCTGGATATTCATGGCACTCTTTCCCATGTATTTTTACTGACATTAGAATTAGAGTTGCAAAAATAGCAAGCTAACAAGATATCAGCTCAAACTTGGTGCATTTTACTAATGAGAAAAAAGACTCATTGGATTTTGTTCTGCATTACTCTGATATTAGTAAATTCATATTGAATATATTGACTTCAGCTAATATTCACTCAGAATTCCATGCCTTTCAAAGATAAAAGTAAATGGAAGTAACTAAGAGATCAGCTTTGTTATTTTAGCAATATTTTGGTTTTCTTCAGCCTATTTAATATACTCTGAAATTTAATTTCTGAGCTGAAAATTATAAAACAAATACATATTTATTGGAAATTTAAAAGAAAAACCACTTAAAGGACATTCTGCAGGGTATAGAAAGTGTTGGGGTTTTTTCTGCTTGCTTGATTTTTTAATGTGCCTGTATATGGTCCTGTCCCTCATAAGTCACAGCAAACAATATAGTATTCCACAGGAGCTTTTATCCTAGTGAGCAGAAAGTGAGCAGAAAGTCTGAACAAAAGAATTAATTAATTAATTAATTGATGAATGTATTTAAATAAGGCTCCACCTGCTCTGCTTCAAAAATCTCCCACTATACTACAGAGAGGTTTGTAAGACTAATATCAAAGCCTTCCTCTTTATTTTTTTAACAAGATTTGTTCACACTTAGAGTGATTGCCAAAATGCAAGATATGCAGTATAGATGCTGCTTTTGCTGATATGTCTAATATCAGGATATCACCACCTAAAGGCAATAAGGAAAGCAATCTATCCAAAATGAAATGAGGAAAAAGTAGATTTTCCCACTGCTTTTTCAGAAATACCTAATGCACTTGTTTCATCTTAAGGATTTCCCTTACTTGCATGAACAGTTCACTAATATGAAGAATATAACTTAATATGAACGAAGGCACTCTTTTAGGAATTTTTTGCCTTTATGTTCTAAACTCAGTGATGCCTTCTTGTCTTACAACAACAGACAAGGTTTATGGTAACAAACTGCACAGGACAGGACCTCACTTTGCCTGCCAGACACCAGTAGAATTTGCCAAAAGTTTGCAGAAGGGTTGCTCTGAAAAAGAGAATGGAGAAAGCCACGGTAGTTGCAGCTCCTTATTGGCGTTATAGCAGAGCCCCACCGGTGGCACTGAAGAGAAGGAGTTGGTGGCTAAGGGGTGTTGGATTAAGAGGGGTGGGTGTGGGATTTGTGTGTCCCCCCCCGCCCCAGACAAAGGTCCCTGTCCCCCGCAGGAAGGTGCTGAAATGCAAAGCAAGCTCCCAGCTCCTTTTCTCTCTCTTGGTGGCATTTGGAAGTGTAAAGCTTTGAATACCAATTGCTTGAACTGGACATATGTGAATCTCTTCTAATCCTACTAATCCCGTCCCCAAGTGCTTCTTTGTATGTGGAGGCAACACACATAGATCTAAGTGAAAGTGGCCGTAATCCTGGAAATGTGGAAAAATGTCCCAGTGTGGGAGTTGGGAGAGGGAAAAGCTCCCCAGTGGAGGGAACCCGCTGGAAGAGCTTTGTGTTTGTGGGGTGAGCGAGGGGCAGCAGTGGGGGAAGGGGAGACATTAAGGAGAGCTCTCACCTTCTCTGAGCCTGGAGGAGGAAAGCAAACCCACCCAGCGGGAAAGCTCCCTTTGCAAACAGCCATCGCACACTTGAGCAAACCCGCAGAACTGAGACAAAGTTTCCAAACGCTGGGAAATTCACCCACCGGCAGCTTTCGACAGTATGAGCTCAGCAGGCAAGGCACTAATGTGCTGACTTCATTATTTCCCGACCTCGCCCCGCTGAATGGCAGATTTGTGTAGGCAACGCTGCACTATCACTCCATCCTTTCCTGGTCACAAAGATAGGGAGAGGAGCTGGGTTCGTGTACCCGGTCAGCAGCTCTGGGTCTGTCTTGGGTGGGGGGACCCTCTTATCCTGCATGGATGTGAGAAGTGGGCCATGTAAGTAGAGCTTCATTGAACAAGGCAGCAGAGAGGGAGAAAACTTGCAAGTGACTGGAAACTGATTTCAGGCAACAAATCCTCTAACTTTGCATAGGTAAAAGGATAGAGATGGCAGAAGCTTCTGTGTCTTTGATTCAACACTGAAATCTCAGCATCTGACCAGGCTGTTATTTAAAATTAACATCCACCTGGATACTAACAAACCCTACTGGTTTTCCAAATATACAAGTCATATAATTCAGCCACACGAATTTCCCAAATGTCAGACAGCTAATTTACATTTTCTTGGCTAGTCACTGAATAAAACGTGTTTATACCCTGCAGTAGATCGTGTACAAGGAAATTAATCTGGTTTTTGTATGCGCTTTCAAAATATTTTAAAATATGGAGCAATTGATAACATTATTTTCCAGGCAAATCTTTATTTTCCTCAATAAATCTCTAAATAAAACCATGTTAAGTAAGAAAATTTAAGGCTGTATATTCTCTTGGAGTTGACATTTTTATTACTTCACCAGACTTTGTGCTTTCATAAATAAGTGTCAACTGAAATTAACCTGCTGTTTAGAGATAGTATAAACCATCCCAAAATCAGCCTGGAGACTGCAAGTCCATTTCTTTTTTTTGCGCACATGAACCTCCTGAATGTCACAGGGACAAAAAATGAGGCTAGGTCTTTAACTTAGCATGGATAAAGCAACAAGATTGCCTCTTGGAAACATGTTAGGCCAAAACCCACAATGCACTAACATCACTCTGTTAGCAGGAAACAGCCCAAGGAGGAGTTTTGCCATGTGCATGAGAGATCACATGGGATAAAATGGGGTGAAAATAAAACTCAGTCTAAGCTGAGTACTGGTGCAGCTCTGAGGACATGACCCTGCTGCTGGCCACAGAAACACTGCTCACATGGAGAACTAGTCTTGGTATTCAAGGGACATTGCTGATGTTGCATTGACAGCCACCTCAAGCCCCAGCAGCGCTGCCCTGCCTGCAGGCTGGCAGGGCGAGATGGCCTGGGACAGTACAGCCCTTCTGGGCAGAGACAATCCACAGAGCCGGGGCACAGTTGTTTCCTACTGTAGACTTCACAGACAAGGAAGAGAAGGAAAACAATTTGTCTGTAGGGAAGTTAGCTTCATTTGTATCAAAGAACCCTGTGGCCCAAGGGTGCCTGTGGTGGTGTCTCCCTCAGGACACTGAAGTATTTTACGGGCAAAGCAAGGGTGCCATTCTTTCTATCAGTGCTGAGTCATGATGGATCCCAGACTGTCTCCAGGCCCTGAGTTCAGAGGCAGCAAGAGTCCCATGTCCATATTGTTGAGGTGTCCTCAAGAAAAAGCTGTTCACAGGGGCTCTTCTTGCTGGCTGGAAGCCACAGCCATGCAGTAGCCAGATGGTCATTTCATGGCATGACTGATAGAGCCTTTGGCCTTACTCGTGCTCCAGCACATGTGGTGCCATGATGACCCTCAGCTGCTGTGGATGACACTGCCTGCCCCTTGACGGCCCTCTGTTCCATTCTGAGCAGGACACAGTGCTCTCCACAGCCTCATCTGTGGAGCCTGCAAGAAACAGGTATTCTTGACACATGAACACAGGCAATTCTTGGAAGATTGCATCTGGACAAAATTTTTATGATGCTGTATGTCCTCCCAGTCTTCATCTAGTCACTCTGCCCATCTAGCTGAGACTTGCCCTGAAGGAGCAGTGCAGCTCCCACTACATGTCTATTTGTTATGAGATGATAGTTGGCAGAGCTGCAAAAGAGGTCAGTATCTATATCATGCCAAGGCAGCCTGGTATGGTACAGAGCAGTGGAAATATGGTACATGGGACACATCTGATATCAGGACAGGATATTTTGAAAGATAAGGTCCTTCTACAAGTGTTTCAAAAGCTGGTTGGCAAGGGCCATGCCTGGAGGTGACCCATAAGGTAGGACAGTGCAGGTGTGGCTGGATCAGCCTCAGCCTGTCGTGTAGCTGTGCAAGGGAGTGGGCTAATGCCAGTGGACTAGTCCTCATTTGCAACCAAAATCTCTAGCACAGGCACTGCAGTGCGCCACAGTGAAGAAAATCAAGCCTAGATGTTGCTATCTGCTTCTCTATCATCATTTTAGCAGATCAATTTTTGGACACAGGCAATTTTTTTCCCTAATTCTGCCATATATCAAGGGCATTATATCCAGGATACATAAGCTAGGATTCTTTTTGTCATTCTCTTTGATGGACTCACACCAACAAGGGATGTGACCCTATTTCTATAATCTGCCCCAAATGCCAATGATTAGAGTCTGTTTCAGTTTAAAGCAATGAAGCATTAATATCTTTTAAAAGAATTTAATTACAAATGATTGCAAACAAAATGAAAATATATGGCACCCTATAGGCCATTGAAATAAATTGGGTGAATTTGGAACTTAGTATTTACTGTTGGGATCTACACAAATTCAAGAGCCAAAGGCAAGATTAGTTGGATTAGTGCTTCAGTGGTCCTTCATTATCCATTTCTCCCTCAGTGACATGATTCATGTCTTCAGTTAACAGCGCTTATTAAATGAGAATGATGAAAAATGGAAGTAAAAATACCTAAGCAGAAGGAGTATGTTGAATCTTGTTAATCTTGTTTAGAATGTTACACCATTTCATTGAATAGAAAATTTTATTGAGATTTCCTACATAGTCTTCTGGTGTTTAGTCTAAGAGGTTCACTCTGACGCTGGAAAAGAGAAACATAGGAAGGTGTTACAATTCAGTGACTTACCACACTGGAGGCAGGCAGAAAACAGAATCAGGACCACCTAAATATGGGGTTTCTGAGCACAGACCACTCTTTAATTCCTCTAATTTGTACTGCTTTCTAGGCTATGATAACAACTGGAGAACCACTTGTGTGTTTCAGGATCCCGGTCTGTCTTCTGTGGGGATAGCAGAAGGGGAAGGAGCCCCTTGGGGGTGTGAATTTAGGCTTGGCTCTGCTGCAGATGCTCTCAGCATTAGGCCAGTTTTACAGTTCTTCCAAAGGATATCCTGGTGCACTAGAGAATATGCACTGCTCTTCTGGAGAGTGAACTTACTGAGCAGTTGTGCCTGTGTATAGAAAAGACAGAGACATACAAGTAACCTGACCTGAAAAATTGTCTCTTTTTACTGGAACATCGGCTGGCATGAACTATAGGGCTGGGTCCAGTCACAAAGTAAAAAGAGAGAAGGGGACTTGCATGTGGCACAGACAATAGAAGAGACACAAGCATAATATATACTCAAGTCTTCAGTTAAGTCAGCAGCTGAATCTGAAATCATCCCAACTATTTACTCATCATGTGGGTAGAAACAATTTCCCAGGGCACATTTCAAACAGCCTTTTAAATAGCCTGTTAAACCAAAATACATATGACCACATTACTTTTTAATTTTTCACTGTTTCAAACCAGGTTTAATTAGGCACACTGCAACCTTGAAAAAATCTAAGAAACAGGGAAGTTATATTGATTCTTTGTTATTACTTTAATTGTCTATTCTGATGTGTTAAAACCGAAACAATCTTCCAGCTGCAATGTCTAATGAACTCCAAGATCAAACATGATCTTGCTAATTATGGAGTTAATGAGGACAAGTTCACAGGCAGAGTTAAGTTAGTAACTACATGTTTCAAAGCATCTTGAAGCTCAATAATATCTTCATTTGGTGTTATAATGGTATACAGTTTGCATT
Source organism: Anthoscopus minutus (assembly GCA_013399455.1). Classification (NCBI taxonomy): domain Eukaryota; kingdom Metazoa; phylum Chordata; class Aves; order Passeriformes; family Paridae; genus Anthoscopus; species Anthoscopus minutus. The sequence goes on from VWYI01045546.1 coordinate 12,550, forward strand.
TCTTCTTTCTGAACATGTTACAGAAGGGCACCCTATGTATGTTATATGCTGCTAATCATGTGCAAACGACACAAAGACAACTTCAATAATTTAGGAGACTGGCTGTTTATAAATCAACTCAACATCGAAATCTCATTTACATTTCTGCTATCCCAAGTAATGTGTTTACACACAAATAATGCCAACATTAGCATGGGAGGGGGACACATTTAAATTCCACAGCATGTTTCTGAAGCCAAACCATCAAGAAAAGGCAATCAACATTGTAAATGAGCATACAGGCATTTAGATTTTTAAAAAAGAAGCACTACTAAATCAGGCATTTGAACCCAGATAGCAAAATGAACCTTAGAGCTGTGTCCATTTCAAGGGCATGCTGACACTGGGCACAAGCAGGATAAGACAGTGCTGTGTTTGAAGGAAGTTATTCCTCTTAGTCCTGCTAGGAAAGCTTGTATCTAAAAATTATTGTTTCTAGGACTGTTTGTAATGAAAGTTTATTCTCTATTTATTTCCTCCTCTCCCTGGTTTCTCTTTTCAAATTGTTGAAAACCTTGGAGTTATAGCTGTTCCTTCTGCCCTTGCACAACAGACACTCCTAAAAGGTCTGTAAGGTGTGTAATTACAAAAAAAACCCCACAGACAACCACATTGCTGCACCTACATTAGCAGAAGCAGCAGGAGTTTGTCACAGCGGCAAGAGTTTTTCCACATCCTGCAAACAGCTATGCTGGATTAAGCAATCAGTTCCACCTGCTTTACATTAAGGAAGCCCTATTTCCATATGTCACATGGAAACAAAGTTCACCTGACAACACAGTGTGAGCACTTTAGAGCTCGCTGTTCTGGACCAAGAACAGTAAAGCAGCAGGTATCAGATGAATGCTCAGAAATACCAACAATGACCATGAATCCTTAAGAGGTTCAGGCAAGCAATGGAGCCTGCAGTAGTGCTGTGTAACATGACTACCTCTTGATTTAGAAATATATATATTATTTCAAATTTATCTTACAAGTACATGGCAGATATATCTCAAGTGGAGAAGGACAGGTACACATCCCTGATATGCAATTTCACTTTTTCATTAAATCTGTTTTTATACAATGTAGTTCTTCAGGCTGTGGTTATGTGAGCCATTTTTTGGCATCAGCACCGCTTTATTTGCTTCTTTTTCCTGCATCACATCCTCCTCTATGCTACTGCAGCTGTTCTCATGACCCCTACAGCAAACATTATGAAGGAACTGATCTGAGTGAGAATAAAACATTGTTATATTTTTCCTGGATTATTTTTCAATCAGATTAGTTAATGTCTTCTTTTACCACAGTGCTACAAAACTCTTTGTGCTAACACAGAGGGGGACAGATGGGAATGGAAGTAGAGGTATAAAGGAAGCGAGGAGGACAATGAGAGGTGGTTTAAACAGCACTGCCACAATATGTATCACAGTCTCAGTTTACTGATTCAAGACATAATTTCCTTCCCCTTTTGTCCTGCCCAGACAAAATTCTGTTCCTTAATAACTCTCAATATATGAATGAATTTTTCAACATCTGCTTTTATCCAATGTGGCACCACTCAGGCACCCAGCATGACGTTTGGGGACATAGCTGTTACTTAGTCTGCAAACTAAGCATTACTTGGATCCATAATCAATCAGAGTATTTAGAAAACAATTTTTTGAAGACTCATAGGTGAGATGGCAACTTTAAGATGCTTTCATTTGTGGTCAACTGACATGGCCCAACAGTTTCTACCTTTTAGGCAAAGTTTCATTTGGACATTATTCATGTCAATCAGGAGCTTAGAATATAAAATGAGACGTTCAGACTGTGGTACCAAACGCACATATACTGAAAACAATCCTCACAACAATTTCCTTTCTTACAACTAGCTTATGTCCTCTTGTCTTACTGCACTCCACTGGATCCTTCCTTTCTCTGTACTTCCTGCCTCTCTACTGGCAAAGGGAGGCAGGACAGCACTCACACTTCCCTCTCCTTTGCTGCTGCTCCCATTTGTGGCCCAGTGTCCAGCATTAACCCATTTCTGTTAATGGGTCTAGGTAGTGTTTCTCTTGGCCATCCTCCTTTCCTCAGGGAAGTTGGTTTTCATTTCATGGCACTGGGTGTGAAACTTGGCATTGGAAATGTATGTCTCTGTGGTGCCCTGTGAGCATGGAAGAGGGTGCAGGGTGCCTAGTTCAGCCTCTCAGGCATGTTTATGTTCAGCGTGCTGGCTGGTGTTCAGCTTGGTCTGTGGTGCATGACTCCTCCCCCGGCCTGGTCTGAAGAATTTAGACCTCTCACTGTGGGGCTATGAATAGCATGGTGAGGGAAATCACCAAGCCAGCAGTGTAATGATGCCAAGCGTGAGCATCTTATTCCTTGTGCAAAAACCCCAAGAAGTCAAAATTGGCTTTTAAGAGTTGGAGCTACAAATGCTCCTGTAGAAACTCCTGGGTCAAGGAAGGGACATAAGAGAGAAGCCAGAAATGAATGAAAAACCTTGAGATCATTCTGGGTAGAGTGGCTCTTTGAATTGTGTTACAGCTGAGTAGTCTGCATGAGTAAAAACTGGTACAGCATGACACCAGTCACTTCCAAAGTGAGGAGAGTGCTGGCCATGTAATAAAGAAGAATCTCTATCCCACTAAGTCTTTGCGGAACAGAAAAAAAATCCTCTAAAATAATTTTAACCAGAATTATCATTTTCTTTACAGGGTAAGTTCTAACTCACTGCTTAGCATGTCGCTGTGCAACAAGTCCTTTTAAAGCAGTCCCTCAATACTACCGAAGATTTTCTTGTATTGCTTAAAGTAGGGAATGTTTTCCCATCCTACATGGCCTTTGGTTTCCATTCCTTTCAGTGTGATTTCTGCTTTGTTTCTTTTCTGTGCTAGGAGATGATAATGAGGTTCACTCACCTTCTGCTTTGGTGCTTGGAAATCTACCCTGGGTTTAGCTCAGCTGCAGCGAGCTGAGAGGCTTCCCCTTACACGCCGCCAATTTTCAGTGCACTCATATGTGGCTGACGCGGTAGGGGGCTAATCCCAACAGCAAACATTATACTCTTTCCATACTCACTTATACTTTGGAATCAAGGGTAAAAAGTTCTCTTTGAAGCCCATTTTCTCTGAATGGTCTGGCAAGCTAACGTGAACTTTCCAGATTCTGGCCAGAATTCAAATGTATCACAGTGAAGCTCAGCAACTGTTGCAATTGTTTCAGGCCCTCCCAGTACACCAGCTTTCCTGTAGCATGTGATGAGGACACACTTCTTTTATAAGGAGTAAGAAGCCATTTATTTAAGCATGGCTGCAGCCAACATTCTTGAGAAAAGTTTGCCCACAGAAAATTTTTGTCCATCTGTCATCTCCAATGACTTATGTTTCAGCTTGCACCATTGTGGAAAGAGAAAATAAGTGGTTTAGGGAAATTATTTCTGATCACTGGACATAGGTTGAGCTGACAAGTCTGACCAATGGAAAAATGTTCAAAAGCTCATGCCCTTTTTCATTTGAATAACAACAGAGAGAGACATTCTGTGCTCAATCTGGAAACAAATGGTGCCCATATTTGGATCTCAGTGGGAGATGTGCATGTGGAATTTGGCCCAAAGTGTTGTGTTGCAAGATGCTTTTTACCCTTGCCCTGCTTCAAATCTTGATTCTTCTTATTTGTAGGACAATAACATCTGTCTGTGACAGGGTCTCTATTAGTGTCAGGCTGAAAACAGATTTTTGCTGTATATGTGCATAGGTTTGAAATGAGTAAGTTTGCTGATCTCTTGGGGGTTGCTCAGAGCTGGACTGGCACAAGAACCACATCTGTTGTGTATCATCCTTGATGGGTATTTTTGTACCAAATATTTATCAGGTCCTTGAATTCATAGGAAGGCCTTCCTTCTAGCTATGGTTCCAAAGAAGATGGACAATATCCACAGCATTATGTATTTGCAACTGTTTCCTATATTAAACTTATTTTATTGGAACACTAGTAAATTTTTAAATTAGGTGTGCTGTACAAGAGTATGTTTTACACACTCAGTTTCAGCTCTTTGAATCTAAATCAATAAAAGGAATCACATGCAGGCTTCTGGGGATAAATCTGCATTCTTCTTTACATTCAGAAGGGGTAAGCTTCCAATCACACTAATTCAGAAGGGGGGCAAAACATCTTCAGTGTTATCTCACTTTTATCTGTGAACTTTTCTCATTTGCAGATAATGAATAGTAGAGACAATTTCCAGTTGAGAGTGGAGTTGGACCGCTAGGACATTGTCCTGAAAACTGTGAAACAAAGGAGTGTTATCTTTTAACAGAGAAAGAATGGCATACATCTGTGGCTCCATTTCCTCTGGGTGGGCAAAATCTTTGGACAGGAGGAAATCTGGCTTTGCAAGAGAATCAAGAGGTGAGGAGACACTGTGAGCTTCCTCTGAACTTTTTCTTCCAGGCAAATCTACTTTCTGATTTTGGCCTGAGTGTTTAAGTGGGTTGGCATAGATACAGGCTTCATTCAGAAAAATGAAATCTTTGGGACCACTTCCTCTTTGAGACCCACAGGAGGCTAAATACAGGACATTAGGGGTCACAGCTCCACACCCAAGCAAGCTTAAAAGTGATAGGTTTGCTTCCCCATGTGGCTTACATCTCCTGAACTTCACATATATTCTACTTTAAATAGCTGCAAGTAAGATTAACATGGGCCCACATATTTCTCCTTTTGGTCTGTTGCTTGTCTTTGTCTGGTTGTGTTTTCCTATAGGAAAGCAACTTGCTTGCAGTGCAATATTCTCTAGATCTGCTGCATAACTGTGGCTCTGAGAACTAACCTGAAAGCTGGACCATCATCCATCTGAGTCCATTTTGATCACTTAGAACCCATCCAGTGTTGCTGAGGTGTTACTAGAATTGAACAAATGATAGAGGTATGTTTCTCCATTATTATACATAGTCATTCATAGTACACTTAACAAAGAACAAACAAACTAATATAAACTTTATATAAGTAAATACAATTGTGAAACATTCATCAGTCCCTGTGTAATATGGAGCCTTAGACTTGACAGTGCTTGGGCATTAATGTTATATTCCTCAAGCACACCCTTAGCCCTCCAAAATCTGCAGATGGAAGAGCAAATGAGGAGCCTACTCCTGTGTAAGAGGATGCAGCAGTGTTCAGACATGTTATGTGTTAGATTTCAGATGCATTGCACTAATGAGAGCCAGAACTTCCCTATCTTGAAGGTCCTACCCTACAGGGCTTAGAAATCCTTGCTGTGTAACTGCCTTTTCAGCTTGCTTGACTACTTTATTTTTTCTTCCAGGGAAAGGAGGGAGGAGGGGACTTTTTCCCTAGACCCCTTGTTCTCTCTGTTTTGCTTTGAATGTTGTGATGTGTTTGGTTCCCCCCTCCCAATGTGCTCGGATAACCCACAAGAAAGAGAAGTTCTTTTTTTTTTCATCCCCTTTCCCTGAGGAGACAGAGAGAGAGGGGGGAAAGAAAAAGAAAGATTAAGATGTAAGCTGGCTAGATAAGCCTGGAACTGGGTTTATTACTACTGTTGAATGAGAGTACAAGGATATAAAAGCAAACCTGCTTTACTGGAGCTGGAGCGAGGTTGGTGGGAGACCTACCCTGATTGTGTGCCACTCCGAGAAGGGATGTTTCATTAATTACACATTAACTATGTGCACTGAGGAGGAGGCAGAGGATAAAAAATGCAGATGTTTCTGCTGCCCAACAGAATGAAAACCACTCTTGATCCTGTCAAAAGAACATTTTGAATCAAAGGGCTCCACAGAAGTGGAAGAATGAGTTTTGTGGCTGAGTGCAATGGTGCGGCCTTTTAATCATTAAACCCTTTTATAGCGGTAAAATGAACATCCATTGTCATGGCCACTCCAATGGGGCCATCGGAGCTGGTGAAAAGGGAATGCTTTACGAAGGGCACTAAAACAGGACACAACCAGCCCCGCTGCTAGATTTCTAAAGGTAATAACAGCAGTGCATAACAAAGAATGAAAAGATGGCCCAGGTTGGTTTGCTTAAATTACTTTCCTTCCCAAACCCTCCCTACAAGCTAAACATGCACCATATATAATGAGCATTAGGACTTCACAGGCCTGCAGTTCCCCTCCTTTGTTTTCTCAGAGTTTTACTGTCTTGGTTTAATTTTTTTCTTTTCTTTAAGTGAAAGCTCCTTAGGAAAATGGATTGAAATGTTGTTTTATTCGTAATCACTCTCTACAGTCCTAGTAAAGCCATTAGCAGTGAGAGAGGAATGATCCTGTCTTCTTCTATAGACTCCACCCCCACCTCCACAAGTATGCAAGGACAGTAATATTTTAAGACTGTTTCAAATAAAACATTTCCAGACCATTTTTAGAAAGCAGACTAAATTTTAATTTGTCAGACCATGACCCTGGAGCTTTAGTTATACTACTTCCTTGCTCCTTTCCTCTCCTTGCTTTTAATTTCTCAGTAGAAATGATACAATAAATTATATCTCACATCAGTCTAGGAAGAATTAAAAGATTTATTTCCCAAAGTTACTGTAAGCCTTGGAAAAACTATATTGTTGGGTTTTTTGGAGCAGAACTTGTCAGAGAAATGTAACCTCATTTCATGGAGAGATTCATATCTAGGTTTTGTTCCAAAAGGAAACAAAAGGGAATCAAATCTCACCTCCTAAGTAATCCATCTGATGGAAACCTTGGTACATGAATCTTGACATTCTGGATGGCAAAAGAAACCAGAAGAAGATGAAAGCTAAAGATGGAAAGGCTTTCTGGCTCCCAGCCAGTCATCCAAATGAGCTACTGAGGATCTGTGCACTTTGGGAGCTCTGGCTTTGGGTGAAGCAGGACATCAGCTAGTCAGAGACTTTCATACCATCAGCAATTTTTTGAATTTGAATGCTGAACTCTGAACAAACTCTGGAAAAATATCAATGAAGCTGAGTCAGCAAAATGAGATGAAAAATATATGTATGGACTATTTTAAACCAATTCCTTACAAATAATTTCTAGTATAGGACTAATGGGAAGAATTTCATAGTTATGTTTGAAATGCAAATATATTTCAAACTGTATATATTAATCCTTATATCAAAGATAAAATTTGGTGAATAACATGATTTCTCAGGTGTCCTTGAGGATATTTGTGCACCAACTGTTCAGCTATGAATCATATTTTATTTTTAGTTCGGTAGAAAAGGCAAAAGTACTACCATTATGGTGCTTGATTACTATACAATCTGAGCCACCCTTATGAAAAGGGCAGCAGACTGGAGACAGTCATCACAAATGTCTATATGAGGATAAGAACTTTATGGCTCATCATCTTTGAGGAGGTTTGATAAATATGTTCTCTAGGAATATTGGTGCGGGAATTATCAGCACACTTGAGATGGTGCTAGCTCTTCAAGGCTCTGGAGAAGTTTGAAGTGTGCAGGAAAAACAAATCTGCTTCTTTGCAGATTTCTCAGCTTTTGTATCAACTAAAAATTTCTCAAAGATAGATTTTCACTTTTGGAGGAATTCAGAAAGCTTGTTTAGCTAACTTTAGAAGAGGGTGTGTGACTGGCTCAGTACTTTGCTAAAGAGAAAATTCAAGCCCCTGCGAAAGAAAATAGCAAAATTCTAAAGAAAGCACTTTGTACAGAAGCAGCAAAGAAAATAAGTGCTATAAAAATGCTTCTTCCCTGGCAGCAATCCAAAGGGCTTGACAGATAATTCTGGGTGAAGCTCTGAGGGGCAGTGAGAATCAGATGAAAACAAGTCATTACAGAAGGCTGGCCAGGATGGCAGGGTTATAACCAAACTGCTGGGAGAAGTGACCTGCAGGAAGTATTGAAAAGAACTGTTCAGAGACCTCCACTGGAGTTGTAGGTAACTCAGGTGTACAGAAGAGTGGCCTCTGTGGCCTTCTATGAATAATTAATTATACAGTTCAGGGAAGGGCTTGAACAGCTAAGGTCGCTGCTAAAAATTGATTCAGGATCAAATATGGGTGTGAGGTGATAATGGGACAAGAGAAAATTATGTCCACCTCAATCTTTATTCTAAATACTAAAGGCCCCCCTGGGTAACCTGAACTGCATTGCCTACAAAGGTGAAAGGTGCAAAAGCAGACTGAGCATAGTAAACTCCAGCCTCTAACATGGACTTCATAAAGACAGAGTGTTAAGCAGCAACAGCTCAGTCTGTGTACCCTGAAATACTGCATTCATGCCAACCTAGAATCATGCTCATAGAGATTATATACCAGTTTAAAGTATTTGCAGTAGTTTTTCTTAGTTTCCTATAGTAAAACCAGAGAGTTGCAATTGTAAGTTTTCTGATTTTCCTTCTCTGTGCTATCTGTAAGCTTTTAGCTGCATTTGCAGAAAAGTGTTTGAAAAAAAAGAAGGTAGCTTCCTATTATTTTAACATCAGTCATTCCTTGCTTCAGAAATATCTGGAGCCTATCAAGATGGAAATAGAGCTAAAACAAGTCCAGTCCATAGAGCTGAAACAAGCGTGGTCCAAATTAAATTAATTCTGTGACCTGTAAAGAGGAGCAATGCTTTCCCTATCCTGGCTGAGCTAATATTCCTGCCTTTGCTTAACCACACCAAGCTAGCCTTCTGCAGTTACTAACAAGCAGCAATGCACCAACCCTTTGTTTTGGCTGTGGTCCATCTACAAAGCAGACTGGTGCTTCAGTCAACTTCATGATGACATCTCCCTGACCATATGGCAAATCACCTGATGCTCAGGCTCAGGCAGGTGGAGTCGAAAAGAAATATTGTGTGTCCTAAATAATTACAAGTAAATTAAAACAAAAGTAAAGAAGGCAAAGAACTACATAACCAATTATTTCTACTCTGCATTCAGAATCCTAAAGGTATTTCCAATAGGAACTTTTTGGTGCTCAGCATAGGTTGGATTAGGGCACTCTGATTTTCAGTAGTGATAGATTTTGAAATTTGGATACCTGAGTTTGGCCACCTAACAAACAGAAGGCACCCCCATCTCCTGCTGGCTTTGAAAAACACCCTCCCAAGGCTTTTTCAGAGTTGTAACAAGTGAGGGTGTTGAGAAAGTCACTTGTTTGTAAACAAAGCATTTTACAATGCCTTGAGAGATGTTTTAAGTGAGCCTATGTCACATAAAGCTCCTCAGGGATCTGTCGCAGCAACAGCAGCAGTGCACAAAACAAAGTCACTTCTTCTGTTGCACTTTATTCTGTTGTCATGTTAAAAGCAATGAATTTATTTCCCCCCTCTCAGCCCTCCCTCAACTACTGCAGCCCTGCAGTAAATCAAAAAAGTAAACTCTCATTCTCATTGTGCAGGGCTTACTTCCAGGCCTCTACAGTTTCCACAGTAACTAATTAGAAATTTGCATCTCTAAGAAAGAATTATTTAATACTGATGTAAGCCCTTTTATTCTTTGGAGCTTGGCCTTTTGCTACTCAACTTCTGGTAGATGTTGGGCCTTAAGGTCATACTGTACAAACTCTGAATGTAGGTGGCCCTAGTGTTGCTTTTTTTATTTCGGATGATTCATATCCTGTGAAGAAAATGTCTTGCCAGGTTTTTGTTGGATCGCAAAGATTTGAAAGGCAGGACCCAATTCATTTAGTAGCCATTTGTTTTAAACTGTAACATCTTCCCCATTCCTCGTTAGCTAACTCTTGTGTAATTGAGTCATGCATTTTTAGCCTTGTTAAACCAGTGGAGTTAGGTCACACTGATGCACCTTTTCCATTAGTTCCATTTACTTCCCCTGGCTATCCGCCTTTAAGCAGGCCTTTTATTTCACATGGCAGGAAAGACAGCCTTGGATACCCTGTGTGAGCAGATACGTGTTTTATAGCTCAGCCACAGATACTTTAAATCCAAGACAATGTCCCACAGTCTCAGAGCAGATGTAAATACTGAGAGAGGAGGAAGTGGAGGCTGCAAAGTGAACAAAACCCTTCCCTAATATTCATGATAGAAATTGGCTTGGAGCAGTTTTTGTCCCAGTCTGGCAAGTATCCCTCACAAAGCTGTTCTACTGCAAGCTTCAGCTGACCCAAATAGACTTTGCACTAGGCTTGCAGTCAGTTTGCCAGCTCAAGCTCATCAATTTTTCAGCTTTTGCACTTTTCTCCAAGTCTGTTAAGAAAGAAGCACATCCACCACCATCCCTTCCTACCAGAGGATGGATTTTGCCCATCCTCTTCTGTCCAAATTCTGTACTACTGTACCTGAAAGGATTTCAGTATGACTCTTTTTATAGCCTTATAATCTTATCATTTTATAATTTTACAATCAAATATTATATATATATATATTAGGTTTAAAACACTAAATATATCAACAGGTCATACATGCATATATACATACACATATGTATATGTGTAATATTTTATATATATATATATATAATTTAAATATATATATAATTATAATCATAATTGAAGGGGAGTGACTACATCAGCCAATAACTTTTTGATTCTGGAGTTGCAAATGATCAATTATTATAACTTAATGTAGCTTAAATTATTTGAGGCTGAAATTAATGCAGCTTCAAGACAAAAGACAGTCTCCATTCATAATGGTGTCCTTAACAGAGGTCTTTGAGAGATACAACAGTTCTGCACATCTGTAAATGAATTACATCACAGGTCCTCCTTTTTACTTCTTTGCTCAAAGACAAGCTGACCTTGGAAATAACTCTCAAATATTACATACACAATATGATCCAATATGATCCAAGTATTGAGAAAGGCAGCCCAAAATCATAATTATGGGTGTCCTGGGTGAGACCCCCAAATCCATCTATGTCAGAATACAGCTTGAAGAGTCACCAAGAACTGATGCATAGAAAAGGATCAAAGAGTAGAAATACAATACTTCCTTTGTTGCACTGTTTTGTGCTGCTGTAAGAGATTTTGAACAAAAATTACTTTCTTGTGTTTCCTAGTATAATGGTATTATAGCCTTTGATAATTTCTTCTATTAATTTTTCCAGCTGATTTCTGAGCTCAAGTAAAATCTTGGTGCCCACACCATCCTATATCAAGTAGTTCCACAGCTAAATACCATTGAAGAAGTTTCTTTTGAAGATATTTTCCTGTGGCAAGTATTAAGGGATAATATTCATCTGAAATTTATTCCAATTAATCTCTCCTTAAATTGGATAAATATGCCTAGTGCTTTTATCTTAAGGATGGTCTTCACTATGGCTGTTGTTTTACTGTCTATTGTCAAAGAGTCTGAGTCTGCATTTAATATTAATAGGTTCAGCTCAGGACTTGTAGCCCTAGTTCTCACAGCCTCATGACTCTTGCTGCAACGAAAAGATGCAAAGCTGTTGCCTACACACAACATCTAATCCCCTTAAGAGGCTTTAGGCATCCTGTCTGGTTGCCAACTGCTTCTCCAGAAGGTCCACTGCTCCTTTAGGCCTATGTCAATCTGCCACCCACTTGTCAAACTACTAAAGTGCACCTTGGGGCAGCACCTCTCTGATGATATTTTCAAGAGATTACCAAGATATGACATTTCTCAGAGGGATCTGAAAAGCATTTGCTTCTTGAAGTCTAGGATTGTGTTGCCTCTTCTGCTTCATAGTATTGAGGGAAAAAATCACACAGACAATACTATGGAAATGTTGAGGGAGGAAAAGAAATCTTCCAGCCCCCTCATAATAGTTGTCTGCTTGGAGACAGTTTGTAAAAAAAGCAAACAAATTAGGATGCAGGGAGTTTTTCAAGGTTCTTCTGCCTCATATTGTCATGCTAGCAAGCCACATCCAAAGAGACGTCCTGAAAATCTATTTTGTTATTATTTAGATGATATCCAGGTAAAAACTCAGCACTATATCCAGGCAGGTAGTTCACTACGTTAAATAAGAGCTCTAAGAAACAGAGGGGCTTTTAAAAAAATTTTGAAATTTTAAAATATCTGTGAGAAAATAACCTTATTTGGAATAACCAGCTGTTTTCCTAGTCAAAAACACAGAGGCAGGTTTAATAAGAATGACTAAGTTCACATTATGAACTCCTGTCACTTATTATGCAATTGTGTGAATAGCCAGAGTACATTGGCGCATTCTAGTTTTGATGCCAAAAAAATATCTGACTTAATACTTTAAAATGGGAAAGAATAGTTTCAGATACATGAATAAGTATGGAAGCAGACAGCTGCATTCACATACAAACCAGCCTACACCTACAAACTTCCTTCTGACTTGGCTTGATAGTTGTTCAATAAATATCTCTGACTTTTTCAAAATCAAAGAAAAGGACACCTTTAGTATGAAGCAAGACAAAAAAAAGCTATTTAGGTAAATTTATTATTCTAGTTGAACAAATATGGGAACAATTATTTTTTAATGGATGCTGAACAGCCTGGTTCTTCCTCTTCTTTGCTTTTCTAAGAACATTTACTGAAATGCATGTTTCCACGTGTACATGTGAACAAGTGCCTATTTATTTGCATTGCCAAATGGATATAATCAATACCAGAATAAAAAAATCCCATTCTTTGTTTTGTCATACTTTCTAAAAATCCTTCTTTCCTTCTAAAAAGCTTGCTCATAACCTCAAATAAATCATGCACAAATAAATCATAGCTGTAAAATTAGCAAGATCCAGGAAATGAACTTATGCTCCATGAACCTTTCAGACAGTGCTCACCGAGTGGGAACAGGGGTAACGAGGAAACTTTAGTTGTGTTGTCATCCATAACTCAGTCACTCCATCCAAATCACAACCAAAGTGGAAAAGGCCCCCTGACCTGAATCAAGAGGCTGTCTGTCTGTCTGTCTGTCAATCACCTTAGCTGCATTCCTTAGTCACAGAGAAGCAGTGAATTAGGAATTTCCCATAGAGAGCAACCCACCTTCACACCACTCCACATCCCCCTCCCTGGAGACAATTTCATTCAAGCCATCTCATTAACACCTACATGTTGAAAGCCAAAGGTGCTCAGGTAGATGAGTGGGACGGAATGGGATGGGATGGGATGGGACAAGATGGGACGGGATGGGACGGGGTGGGAGGNNNATGGGAAACTCCTTAGAGTAAAGCTTGACCATGCTGAACACTGAGAGCTGAACACCAGAGCTGGAAACTGGCTTTACAGTGAAGGGAGAAGAAAATGCATAACCAAGGGCATCTAACTAGATTAGCAGGAGGTTTGTGCTTTGGATGTCCCACAACTCAATCAATTAAACTATGCTTTAATAGCAGGTCTTTCATGGCATGTATCCCAAGGCACCACACAAATAATAAAATAGCTCATGTAATTATTATGGAGAGAGACCTCTACTTTCTATTTATGATTTTATGCTTTCCACCATCACCAGCCTGGTGCAGGTCTTGCTGCCACTAGATCTATCACAAGAAATTCTCCCATTACAGAGTAAGGTTGAAAGAGAGCAGAGTGGATCATCTGGTCCAACCTCCCTGCATAAGCAGGATCAGAATTGGGTCCAGATAGCTCTTGAATATCTCCAGTGAAGAACAGTCTATCCGGACAATCTGTCCCAGTGCATAGTTACAAACACAGTAAAGAAATTCTTCCTCATGTTCAGGTGGAACTTCCTGTTCATCAATTTCTGCCCATTGCCTCTTGTTCTATTGCTCAGCATCACTGAGAAGAGCCTAGCTCCAAATCTGAAGCTGTAAAATGTAGTCAGAATTCTCTGTGCACTTGAAAACAGTGCAAGGCAGAGGGATGGCCAGAAAGCAACTCATCACCACGGGGGTTGACCAGCTTGGTGCAGTTCATCTTGGCACTTGCAGACGGCTCAGCACCAATCTCCACAGCCAGGACAGCAGTTCTGTGCCTGTGATGTGGCGCTGACTCCCACCCATCACTTTCTAGGCCAGAGAATGATGGTCCGTGGGTTTTAATCAGGGCAGTACTGAACTGGTTTACAGAGACTGAGTGCTTTATCTCCTTGAACATCCTCCTAATTGGAGGCCATTCATATGTCATGGATTAGTATGCTGCCTGGGCAACCTGACAGTTGATGCTGTGTTTCAGGACATTTTCATACTGGGATAATACAGGATGACATCTTTAGTGACTTTAACCTGGGAAAATTCTGGTGTAGACCAGTGAAGCCAAAGGCCAATGAGAATTTGGATGTGCCAAGGAAGCTACTCAGTGCATCTCTAAACATTTCACGTGGTACCAGCTGACATAAGGAGGCCATTATGCAAATTTTCGTTATTACATTACAGTTTTGAATTTCAGACAGTTCAAGTTGTTGATCTTATTTAAATCGCCAGTATGGTTCATACATATTGTCAGGAGGAGATGCCTGACTGAAAAAAAACCCTAAAACCAACCAACCAGGACATCTAAAACCAAATCAACCAAACCAACCATTTACTTCTTATAAACAACCAAACTTTAAGCTGATTTTCTTTGAAGCCAACATGATATGGTCCTCTGCTGCAATCTAATCTGCCAAGTGTTCCTTCCCAACCCAGGTTTTCAGGTGAGCCATGATCCCTTTAACTCATGTTATGGGTATGACCAGCTGCTCCACCCTAACTGGCCTTACCAGTGTTGTCAGAGGCAACATGCTGTACTGCATGGCTGGGAAGTAATTCTCTATAGTTCAGAACCTGGTCAGATGACTTTTGCAACTTGGAATTATTTCCTATCAAAGGATCTGTGTTCTTCCTACACCACAGCTGTGACAAAGCTTCCTAAGACTGCTGTACATCACTGAGAGATCTTTAAAGTTAGTGGCAATGCCTCAATAAAGTTCACGATTAAAAATTATAATTTTAGGAAAGCAAACAAGCATCATAATCAGGGGAAAAAAAAACCCCAACCACTTCCTACTTGCCACTGCATCCCAAAGAAATTATGCTGTTCCTCCTTATAAATAATAGGGGTGTGCAATGTGTCATTCCTATTCAGTGTTTGTGGGTTTTTTGGTGCTTATTGATGCTGCATCTGTTTTGTCAGTGCGTCAGCTAATGGAGAAAGTTAATTGTGTTGGTTGTAAGGCCACCTGTCACACACATGCCTCATTTCCATACTAATAGCCCAACAGTGGCAGGCAGTGTACTCCTCTGCAGTAACACACACAGCCTCTTTGGCAACCTGGGCCAAATGTGCCTATGCAGCAACCGCAGCCCTCTTCTCTGAATGCCTCCAGTGTTGTGGCAACCCAGATCTGCATTAACCCCCCGCGGCCCTCCCAGGCCCGGAGGGGTTTTTTAAACCCTCGCAGACACGCTGGGTGTCACGTCTTAGTGTGGGAGGGTGGCGGGCACAACTCTGCTTCCCTGGCAGGATGGGTGCCTCGCACTCTGCCGGACCAGCAGAATGTTTTGCTCCCTTTGCACTGTTGGATTAGGCACCCATCGCCAGCAAAACCTGGCGAGCACTGTCGGTAGCGCTGTTCACATTAGTGGTGAGGACCAGTTGAAAGTTCATCTCTTTTGTCCCTTCTGTTAACATTTCGAATGGGGGAAGCGATGCGGATCAGAGCCAGGGAGAGGAAACGTGTCTGCAGCTGAGGCAGACGCAGCCATGCTGGGCTGCAGTGGGACTCAGAAAGATGTAAATAAAATTTACTTTGGTGATAGAGCTGATGCCAGAAAAGCTATATTTGATGAATATTTTATTTTAACATATGGAAAATTATTCCGATCAGCCAACGGGACAAGGTTTTCCTTCTTCCTTGCTTTCCCCCACCTTTTTTCATATAGAAGATTATGTGAACAAAGGGATTTATTCTGAGCTACCAGCTTGCTCTTGGTAAGGGTCCATGACCCTTGTTCATGTTTTCCTACAGCCTGAAAAAATCCCACATAAAACTTTGACAGAGTTTATGTGAAAGACACATGTCCTGAACTGCTCTTTGTGCTTTTTAAACCACTGTAGCAGAAATTAGAAATGCCACATGTGACAACTGGGCATGCAAAGGAATGTTCCCTGGGCTAAAAGGCAAGCCATGAATTAGTTGCTACTCCTTTACACCCTCTACCTGCAAGCATTTTAAAGAAAATCCTCCACACATAGTGATGTGTAAGCCCATGACACAGGGATTTCTGTGCACACATCATGGTCAGGAAAGGAAACATCTGTATCTATCATGCACGAAGGAGCAAGCCAGACTACTCATTGCTTAGTCCATCTTAGATGCAAAGATGGAACAGCCCAGGGAAGGTGCAGAGGTACAGCAGTACCAGCCATCAGGCTTCCACCAGGCTAAAAGCAAATTGGTTTCATCTGCAAAACCACACAGTTGTAAGAATTTGCATTTCTGTATTGAGTTTCTTCAGCAGTGCCTTCAAGCATCTGTTTGGCAGAGTCTGTTGCTCCAGCTCGCCCTAGGGACTAAGGTGGGAGGGGGTATCTCTAGCCAGTCTCTGTGTGGAGAGCTCTGCAGGAAGATGTCCAGCTTTGGCTGGACAACCATCCAGCAAAAGTGAAAGCATTGGGCTTTTTTTGGGAGGGCTGCCAAGGAGCTCATTCCAGGTCTCAGGCCAGACTGACCCACTACCATCAGTGTCTAAATAACTGCAGGGTAAAAGATAGTTCATTTTGCATCACACACATTGTGAGCTCAGTCCACAGAAACATACAGTTTGTTAAAATCTTGAGTAATTCTTTTCACTTTCTTTTGGGGTTTGGACACAGTTGCTCATTTCCTGGTTTCTCACAGTGATCAAGTGGACCAGAAGTCTTCTCTTACTGAAACAGAAAGTTTCACAGGCACAGCACTTTTCAGATAAAGTGGAAACAAAACAGCATGTGGGAGGAGAGTTGACTGCACTTATTCACATGCAAAAGGTAACGTATTCTAGAAATTTTTAAAAAGTGAATACTTTTTAAAATTCTGTAGAAAACTGTTGTATAGAAATCCATAAAAACAAAAAACCCACAAAACAAACAAAAAACCCCCAACATATAAACTCCACGAATAAATGTCTGCATTTTTTTCTTTCTACCTTCTCTAACACACTCTGTAGACAGGTCACCTTTCTTGCTAGGCAGTCCTGTATCCTTTGAGAGAAGACATGCTGACTAGTTTGAGAGAGGATGCGCTGTGCCATAATGTGCCAATGGGCTATCTTCCAGGCTGCTGTATTCTGTTATCACCATGGCTAGTTTTGTGGAGAAGAGTATTTTGATGTTTAGGTTTGTTTATTTGTTTTATGTGGATTGGATCAGTTAAAATATCAGCCAAACATTTACAGTTGCTAAAACTTTATAACCTGCTCATCTGAAAGACAAAGATTGCCTCTTCAGACTGTGTACAGACTGCTGATTTGCATCTGGCTGAAGAAGGAGGTTTATTCTATGAAAAAGATGGTGCCAGTGGTACACAGACTTTTCTTGTAAGAAATACATGTCCAGCTTTCCCTGGTGTGTATGTGAACACTTGGAGCCATGCTAATAGGGAAGTAAGCTTCCCTTTCTCCCTGCTCCAACAGAGCAGAACCCACTCTATCTCCTGAGTAGGTCTGAGGATTTTATCTTCTAAGTCTTCTAACTTGTCCTTCTGTCACTCTTATTCTCTTCCCCAAAGAAAGAGCATAAAATTACCTGCAAAAAGGCAGCACAGACTATTTAGGGAAAAAGAGTGTTTCTGAACTGCTGTATGCAGGCACATACATCTACCACCTTCCAGGTACACAAGAAGATGGAGAATTGATGCACACTATAATAATAGCATCTTCTGTGCTCCAGTTTCCAAGAGATGAAAGCTGGCTAGATCAAGGCAAGAAGCACACAGTTATTTCAAACAAATCTCCAGCCACAGACCCTATTTGTTCTGCAATCTGAACATAGCCATGAAGCTTATCAGAACTTTAAAGCCAGAGGCACAAGGATCCTTTAACATGGATACAACTTCCATTTTCCACTATTTCTAGCAGGCTGAAATTTTCTGAAAATATCTTTTTCTAACATAGCACAATCTTAGACTTGGATATCTTAAGCTCCTGACATGAAGTTACAGATTAAAAACTAGCTGACAGCGCTGACACCCTTTCTGTGACACTGGGACTTTGATTTGTCGCCTAAACTTTGTGACTGTTGATATCAGAGTGGTAGCACTTTGACAAAACAAGGGGATATAGTTTCCCACTCAAGTTCTGCCTTTTTCATCAAAAGCTTTCCAGGATGAAGCCTGGCTCCTTCTAGATATGTGCATAAACCTGAGAAATCGTTTTATTTTACACATGTGTGTGCATGCATATCTGTATATATACCTATATATATAAGCAATTTTTACATGCCTTTATAACAGTTAATAATTATGCAGTATATTTACAAATACTAAAACCAGATATGATTTCTAGAAACAACAAAATAGGTTTTTTCACAAGATGTAGGGGTCCAAACAAAACCATCACACAGTTTGCTATTCTTTTCAGTTCTTCCCTTCCCATGGCCTTCTGTTTTCCTGAGTGTAAGGCCAAATTTGAAAATCTGAGTTTGAGCTTAGTAAAAGTTGTTCCTAAATTCTTTTTCCTCCCACCAAACAATAGCATTTAATTTCTGCCATTTGTTATTTTTCCCCAGATATACTTACATGGTTCTAAGACAATGCAATAGGTGATCCTGTGCTTACATACCCATCCACCACACTGCATGCTGTGTTTTCTCCATGGACCTCCTGAGATTGTGTGATTGCATACAGAACCTGGCTCCACACAGTGTCACTATTGTTCTGGGCCTTTTTTTCCCCCTGCATGGGTTTTTATGCTCAGCATATCTTGGCATTGTGAACTCCAGGCTTGCTAAAGAAGGGCTCAATTTACCCCTGATTTACCCCTATAAATCAACTAATAAACCATTGTAAGCACCGGTGCTGTTACACTTCGTAGTGACAATAGGGACAGAATATACTGGAACAGACAGAGGCATTCCAGCACTGAGGACTAAAATGAACAGAATCCTCCATATTTTGAGGCTACACAAGGGAAACCTAAAGAAGAAAAAACCTCTACATGCAAGGTTTCCATTTTACTTGTAATACAGGTACTCTACCTTCTATTGCGACCTATCTTTGAAATGTCGTCCTTTCTCTGGGTACTCACTTCTTTACATTGCTATTTCCACAAGTCAGTGTACCCAGTCAAAAGTTACTTGAAGCCACCATCCTAGCATATGTAAATGAAAAATCTGTATTTTCTAGTAAGAGATGCCTGCAGTCTAAATGAAGGCAATCTAAAGGTGTGATTTTCCTTCTGTACCAGGGCAGCGAGTGGAGCCTCAAACATGTCCCCTGCCACCAAACCATTTGTCTCCCATCCTCCCTCCCCTGAGTGACACTTACATAGAAGGAGAAGCCATCTCTGCCAGGAAAGAGCAAGGAGGAGTCCAGGCTTTTGGGAAGAACAGGGATGAAATCAGGGTTTTCATCTTATTCTGATACTGTTGTGTTTGTTCCAGTCCAACATGATCCCTAAAGCAGGGCTCATAGTCATGATACCATGGGACCCTTAAGGATGATGAAGAGCTCCTTTCAGCTGCTTTAAGTGACAAAATAAAGTTAAAACTATTCAGCCAATATCCAAGCCCTAAGTTATGTCTTTTATGACATCACCTTTTCCCAAAGAAAAATTTCCTAGTGGCATGGATGTGAAGCAAAAGCAAATTTGGTGATTAACATTTGAGATATTCATTTTTATCCTGGAGAATCCTTATCTAGAAATGTTATAGTTGCTTTAGATAAACCTAGTAATAAAGCAATCATCTCCTCAGCCAGCCATACCAGGAAGAACCTGCTAGGTGGTCCAGGGAGCTGGGTCATTAGCAGTCAAACAAGAGGAACCAGACTGGTACTTCCTCTTCTTTAAGCTGAGAGAGGAAGGCTCAGTTGGGAAAGATGTCTCAGCCAAAGGAAGTGTCACTCTCTTTTAACACTACATAATGCAGCTCGGGTGCCTGCCAAATCGTAATACACTGGAACAGACGGAGACAGAGTACTGTGGGAAGGGCAGTGCAAACTGCATAAGGGTGCAGCACCTAGATGAGAAACTTCCCTGCACTGTCAGGAAATGTTTCATTTTCCAGGCTGGGAGAATGTTTTGCTTATCTATTCTGGTTTCCTTTTTTCCTTTCATTTCTGCTTTTCAAGGCCTGGTCTCTTGGCATTCAGCCTAACGTGATGAAGCGTCACGGGATCCTGGTATTACAATACTGGTTTTGTCCAGTAAGTAGCAGAAGAAATCCAAGTTCCTGTTCATGTAAGTGCTGTTTATAACATTGATTGAACTAAAACATTTTTATTATAAAAGTTGGTGATAATAATACTATAATGAATTCCTGGAGTTATTAGTAATAATACCAGTAGCAGCATAGTTGGGATATTCAGCCTCATAAATCAGACTTTAAGGCTGATTTCTCAGTGTCAGTGTGAGCTCTACTCTGAAGGCAGCAGGTACCATCCTTTGGAGCCGCTCCATATCATGTTCAGACACTTTCATTGATAAGAAGAGTTGAGATTTCATAATTTGTTACAAGACTGTCATTTTATCCCTGTTGCACTTGTGTTGTAGTAGTAGACAGCCTCACACAGATAAACAGGTTCATTGCATCTTTCATCTTTTTGCACAGAATACATGTTGATTCTGCCTCACTTCAAAGTGGCAACACCTTCCAGATGGACATATAGCCAATATTACAATCATAGTGATATTAGGCAATGCTATCAGTACCTGACTGAAACAGAGGCTTCTCTCTGAGACAAAGCTCTCCTGACAGTCACAGAACCATAGAACGGTTTGGGCTGGAAGGGACCTAAAAGATCATCTAGTTCCAGCTCCTCTAGAGATGATCTTCTGCCATGGATCATTTAGTTCCAACTCCTCTGCAACGTTCCATTAGACAAGGTTGTTCAATGTCCCATCCAATACGGCCTTGAACACTTCCAGAGATTGGGGTATCCACAACTTCTCTGGCAGTGTCTCACTATGTTCACTGTAAAGAAATTCATCCTAATAGGTAAGCTAAACCTATTCTCTGACCTACAGCAATCACAGCAACCACCTGGAAAAGAATCTGATTTCTAGTAAACATTAAACATGGGTGAAAGAAGAGAAGCATAATGGTTAGAGAGACTCTAAAGTAAGAAGAGACAGCACTGCACATATTATTTGGTGATGAACAACAGTTGCAAGGAGCGTCCTCCTTTCCCTGAAAACATCCATGTGCACTAGAAGATTTGGTCTCACAAAGTGAATTAAAAGGTCTGGTATACCATGTAAGCAATCTGTGTGTTTGCAGCCTTTCTTTTAAAACAGACTGAAGTTTTTAAAAACATATTCTAAAGTATTTAATACTTAACCTTGATGTGCACAAGAATACCTAGTGCTAGATAGAACCAAGCTCAACACAATTTGTCCCCGCACACTTCTGGTACTAGGGCTTCCCTCCAACTGGAGATGGGCCATCATGCTAGAGCTTTGCCCATCTTCTTCACCAACAATTTGCCCTCTGAAGGTACTGAGAATCAGATTAATCTGCCCACAGTTTAGATCCATCTGTGTTTCCAACACCTTCTACTCACTCAAAACACTAAGGATCAAATTCTTGTCTCTTCTGTGACCGTGCAGCTGAAATAATGTTCCTCTGAACCAACAGAAGCACTTTGGCACCAGACATGACCCCAGCACACAAACATTTCTGCCCATGTGTGGTTACAGGTGATAGGACCAGTGAGGTTGGACATGCAGGACTAAACCCTCTGCTTTGTCTTGCCCAAGCACACAGGCAATACCTTAGCAACAATGTTTTCTCCCCTTTCCTTCCCCCACTTCCCACTGCATTTTTCCCAGCCCCAGAACTACCTCTGCTTCCCCAGGCATGAAAGAAGGGGTCGATCTGCAGCCCATCCTGCAGGCTCCACTGAGTGAGTATTTTGGGGCACCCCCGAAGGCAAAATGACATCTGCATGCTTGACGCTACAGAATGAGAGCACAATGCTTTAAAGCCTCTCAGAAAATCTACAGGACAGTTAATATGATTTAAGCCTATATTTAAATTTTATGAGACTCATTTTCAAGGCTAATAACCCAGTTTACTGTGCACAATATCAAATGCAAATTTTATTACTGACTTGGTAAAAACCAAGATGATATTCATTAGCATATCTCAGCGCATAACCCTTTTTAGCCAAAAGGTGCACCAGGAGTAACAGTGGGAGTTTTTATATGTGCTGTAAATTACAGTTACTATCTCATTAGATAAACACATTTAAAATCAGGTTATCATTCACTTATATATCAGAAAGTTGTTTGTTCAATTGCAGCTAGTCTCGTATTACAACATATGGTGCATGAAATTCTTAGACTAATAAAATTTCAAGGTACAGGGAGCTGGTGCCTTGGAAAAAACTGTTTCTGCTCAATGAATGACTCGATATAATCTGTAATTGCTTTGAAACAATTATGCAGCAGGCTGTTTTGTACTTAATAGTATTTACATCCTTGGGTTTATTAGCAACAAAATCTAAGTGGAACTTGTGAAAGAGAAATTAATTTTTCTGCTAAAAGATGTAAAGTTTTAAGTTCAAGATCCAGCAGATTGTGGAAATCTAAAATATATGCAATAGTATCTAATTTGACTTATTTATCATTGAAAAGTTTCATTATTCTTTTAGGTATCTATGGCAGATTATCAAGTAACACTTCAGCAGCTGAGTTCCCCAGAATTTTCATCACTCTTGGCAAAGTTTAGGTTTTTTCTCAATGCATGCTTTCTGGCTGTGCTGTCTCCTGCAAATAAACACAACAAATATCCACATATGAACTGAAAATTCCCATGCCTGTGAGGTTTTGCTTACTTAGTTTAAGAGTGGTGACTGGAATGTGAGTCAGCATTTTGTACTTCTGTACATGCTGGCAATTGAACAAGCAGCCAGTACGCAGTGACACAGAGAGGCATGCTGTATACAGAGCAACAGTTATGCAGGTACATAACAGCTTTGGATCAGACTTTCCTATGGTACAGACTGCTGGAGCTCCAGCAGCCTCAGCAGAACTCAGCTAGTTTGCAGAAGTGCTGGGGTTACACCTGACTGAAGTACTTAATTACTCCTGTCATTCTGGGCATATCCACATATGCTCCACTGATAATATACAAATCATCATATACAAACCTAATGTCAAGTGTATTATTTCAGTGTTCAGCTAGGAGCAATGAACTGCACACTACTGCCTCATCGCTTGGCTCCTACTGAGCTCAAATCTGTGAGACAGCTTGAGGGCAGTTACACATTTGGGGGTTAAGGTGGTTTTCTCGCCTTTTGTCATTAACTATTTTTCCTTCTTTTGTTTATAACGTCTTGGATTTGCCTACATTGTAAGCTGTCTCCAATGTTAAAGCTGTATTTTATACAGACATCCTTTCTCCTCACTGCTAAGTAACTCTGTGAGCCAGCAGCAGCAAAACTGGAGGCCAGATTGTAAGAAGGGCCCTGATAAAACAATTGTTCTCATTCTGCTCAGTACTTCTAACTTCAGGATGACTTCAACCAAACAGCATAAGCATCTTTCAGTTGTTCTTGTACTAACATGTTCTTATATGCTGGTAACTAAAATCTCTGCCTTTGTGTCCAGTTTTGTCTTTCTCTTGTGCTGCAACTTCACTAATTTTCCAGTCACTCTAATCTGCAATGAACTGCAGTGAATTCCTTGCCAGAGCTCTCACCACCATACACTCATGCCAGCTGTACCCTGGGATGATTACCGTATAAGAAGTGCTTCCTATTACCATCATCTAGGAGAGTTTGTTAGAGTAAAACATGATGAAACTTTGCAAAAAAAATCCTCTCTCCTTTACAAGGGAGTATCCCTAATTGCTGATTTCAGAAGATCTGCAATGAAGAACTATTATAAGAAAATTCTCATGCAAACCCTCATGACCTTGCTGGCTAGTCCTGATAAGAATGGTACAAGTTGTTAGGAAGTACACCCCTCTGCCTACAAAAACCACCTTTAGGTTTTGCAGCATCAAGAACCAAGCCTAACCTGATTTCAGTACTGCTGATGGAATAAACCACAGAATAAATCACAAATTATATTGTGGAGCAGTGCTGAAAATCCCCACCAGACTGTGTGTGGAAACTAAATCCCAGCACATGACAAATGCAATCTGTTCCCACTCAACTCACTAACAATCCTCCTGCAAAGGTGGCTTTCCCCAGACAGGGCTGGGACTTCCTCCTACCTCCCCCCTGCCTACCACTGTGATTTGGAGCAGGTCTGGGGCTGCTACAGCATTTTCTAACGAAGGAGAAGCCAAACCTAGCTGCTAACTTTGCTTTTGGGATGTCAAGCACAATTGGGTTTCTCAAAGTCCGCCTTCAAGAGATTTCCAATCTGCAAGTTTTCTTACATTCCTGTAGAGCAGTGACATCTTTTATTTCTGTATTCATACAGCACCTAGCAAAACGAGTGCCATGTCTGACAAGGTCTCCAAGGTTCTGCTGCAAAGTAAGCAATGTTAATAGTATTGAATGTGTTTAATCCCTGGCACAAGTGATTTGTGATGTATTTGTCAATTAGTAATTTCTATGAATGAGAGTATACAGACTAGAATAGGGTCCATGCTGCATTACTTATGAATACGATTTTATCAATCAGTCACCATGTGCTGTTTCCAAATTCAATCTGTCTGAATTGTATTCCGTAAAAATTACATCATGCTGTGCCTGCCTGTATTAATGATGAGAGAAGTGAGGATTAGGGAATATATCCATTTAAAAAAAGGACACTTTTGGCTACGGGCAACATAGCCAAACAAATACTAGCAATGGTGAGTGCAATCATAATGAAGTGGGTAAAGGGTCCACAGCTCTTTTCTATACTTTGTAGTTTCTTTGGCAACCCCAAATATCTGTTCCACTCTTCCAGGCTTTTTTGACCTGCTATTTTTCAAAGCACTCTCAATATAAGAATAAATGTGGGCACTTTCCAGATACTCCACACATTTTTTTGTATCCGGGGGCCAGGGGGAAGAGTTCTCCGACGAACTAAGGATGTCACATGGAATCGGATGAGCTGTTTCAAGCTCCTAAGTCTCCACTCTCCTTCAGCTGTCCTGCTTCTGAGCCCAGATGCCCGAAGACAGCCACAAATCCTGGGTCAGCCTTTGGGATCCCCGCGATGCTCTCCCCTTCTCAGCGGATCAGCTCGCAGGAGGACAGGAGGCGTTTTCAAGCTGGGATCTGTGGTTTTCCCGAGGTGGCGGGGAGAGGAGGAAGGGAAGCTGCCGCCCTGCCCCACTCCCGCTAGGGTGGATACTAAATCAGCCCCTTTAAGGGTGCGGCGGAGACATAAAGCGCGAGCAGGCAGAGCCGAGCCTGGCTGAGCGGCCGATTCCAGCAGCATCCCGCCTGTCCCCGCAGAGCTGTGACACCAAACCAAGCAGTGCCATCTATTGACGGCAGCGGCTCACGGCCTCGCACCAGCGCAGCACCCCCGGGTGTCGCCTGCCGCAGCGTCCCGAAGGAGCGGGGAGTGCAGAGCAGCGCTCCCCCGCCTTCCCAGCCCGAGAGCCCTCCCCTGTCCTTCTCCTCTCACATCTCTTCCCTGCCATCCATCACCGCCTGCCGCTGTCACTTCGCCACCGCGGCTGTCACCCGCTGTGACTGAGGTATGAGAAAAATGAGCCGTTTAAGCGCGGCGGAGCTCAGGACGATGAGGAACATGAGACAAATTAACGAAGTGCGAGAAATTAAAGTGCATAAATCTGAGGGCTGTAAATCATCGTGTGGCTGTTCATACTTTAAAGAAATCTGAGTGCTATAGTTAAGCCTCTCTGACCTAGGCTTGCTTTCCTATGGGATGCTGACATCCAGTGCAGACTCCATGTCTTCGTCCAATCTGGTGGTTAACTCACCTCATGGTGCCTTAGTGCTTTCTTTCAGAAAAAAACCCTACTTTATCCTATTCATCCCAAGTTACATATGGTGTCAGTGGGAAAAGTGAGAAATTATATGAGCTAAAGTTCAGTCTTCATGTCATTTTTGTGCCTCTTCTCCTCAGCTGTCCCATCCATAGTCCTAACCATAAGTTGATTTCCCTCCACAGTGGAGGAGGGAAGTCAGCAGCACTGACTCCAGACATATGGAGTGTTCCAGAGACATCAAAAGATTGATTAAAGATATAATGAAGTTTGTTGGCTTGCCATGAAGTTATTCTTCTTGTCTGTAATTAAAATCCTACAGCAACTCTGTGTATATAATTACATTATACCCTAAACATAACACCAAAGAAAACCTGATGTAGGTAAGAGGAAACAAGAAAATTGCATTTCTGATGCAATGCTGTACCTGAAAGCTCCATTTTTGCATGAATAAAAATTACAACTAACCAGTTTCTTATTCCCCCAATACATGCAAATTAAGTAGCATTTGAGTGTTTTAGTGATACCACCAAAATCAGATACTTGCAATAGTCTGCCCCCAAATCACTGTGATGTTAAAGCTACTGATTTGTTTTTCAGAGCTACATACAGATATCAAAGATGCACACATCCAGATTTGATCTAGATGTCCACATAAAGTACCAAACTTGGTAAAATTGCTGAATATTATGATCCATTATTACCTCTTTTAAAACAATGGCAGGAAAAAAAGGCAGCACAGAGGAATAACCTACTCAGTATTTTGTAGTTGCAGTGAATTGTAGGTTGGCTTATGTTTTGAATTAGAAACTTTTGATTATGTCAATTCCTTTTCATTGTAACCACAGATATTTTTCTTATTTGTATCATTATTTTGAAAGGGTTTTTTGCGCAGATCTCAAGATAATGAGATTCATGTGAGGTTATCCATCTCTCTTCCACACCACTCTGGGAGAATGAACTATTTGGCTGGTACTAAATTTGGCCTCTTTCTTTCCATTACAGAAAAATGTGGTATCAACCTAGCCTCATAAAGGCTTTCTTCATACTTATTATTTGATTATTCTAAAACCAAAATATGTTATTTATCACCTCTAGGATGTGGAAATCCCCAGACTTTTTGAACTACCATTCTAGGTTTTCTTTTACTTTCGTTATTCTTAAAGTGGCAGTGTGGGTAACAGTGTCATACAATAGTAGTCCTTAATAAACTACCCTGAGAAAACAATCTTACTTATGTTCAATCTCTTTTTGTAATAGCCACCTTCCTTCCTGCCTTAGAAGCAGAAGGAACTGGCAGTCCTCAAAAAATCATGTGGTATGACCCTGTTGCCATCAAAATGCTTCAGGCATTGGAATGACAGAAATTTGAATAACAGCACTGATACTACTTGGTGATAACACTTAAAATTAAAATTGACACTTAAATTTACATTGCTCATAATTCATTTGGCTTGGAGCACTGAAATGGTCTCAGGTCTGATCTGTCTAAGCCATCTCACCTATATATCTTTCTGTTTTTCATGACTGTGAAAACAGTTTCTCTGCCACCACCCTCATGGGAGTTAACTTTCCTGGTGCCACAAGTTTTGCTGAACAACAAAAGAAAAGAGGCTTTATGCACAACTGAGAAAAGCAAGTGGAATTGTGAGTTATAACATCTACCAGTTACTCAAAATGCAAGAATGAAAAATACAAAGCAACACTAGCTGAAGGCACAAGTTTACCATATCTTGGTAGAAATGCAGTTTGTATGTATATTAATGTTTATTACATGGAGATTACCAAAATTAATAGTATCTCCTTTTTCAAATGCTGCACACTATCTTGTGACCTGTGACTTGCTGTTCCTGTAACAGTGATTTTCAACTCTTTGGAAATCATTAAATATTTGGAAATTATTTAATTTCATTTTTAGTTATATTTTGAGAGAGTTTAAAACAAAAAAAATACTATCTCATGTGGTGAGTTCAGGTAATTTCCATGACTGAATCATTACAACTTTGAAAATAAAACTATTTTGAGAGCTTCTAGCCTTCACAAAATCTTCAAGAAATCTGATCAATTGGGACCTTGGGTTTGGAGCTTGAATGTTGAGAGCTTTTGCACTTTGTAGATGACATTTTTTCACTCCATGAACAGTCTTAACACTTTGGGGGAAACCTTTAGTTAAATTCATTAAGATATCTGTCTGATTTCAAATGTTCTACAAGTTGTCACTCCACTGCTGTTTAGACTCATGTCAAAAATTATTTTTCCTTGATGATTCATGCATGGTACCTCACCAACTTCTCTCTAGGTACTCAAATTCTAATGCAGAAATTTCACGGAAGTTACCAAGCAGGGGAGAAGGCTCAGGAGCTGGACTTTTCTCTTATGAAGTTCAGCAGTTCTGTTGACATTTTGTAACAGGTGATATTAGTGTCACAGCTTCATTTTGTCACCCTTAAAGATATCTTCAAGTCAGTGCTGCCTGGAATTCCCTGGTTAGTACTGTTAGGTACTTCCATTACTGTAAACAAGTGCCAATCATCCTCTCACATTCCTTACTGTTGTAATCTATAAAGCTGCACCACGTTGCCAACATAAATGTTTGTCTGTACCCACACATGTATGGCAATGAGGGGAAGGCTTCCAAGTGACATTAAGTATTTCTGTTGAACATCAAATACTGCCGAGTTCTTCCACCTCCATTCAGGATCAGAAATTAGAGATGTGTAATTGCTCCCAGGCTTCATTACTTTACACTTGCCACTGTGACAACTAGCAGTGGTGGTGACCCATGCCAGGTGGTCAGCTGTCCCTCTTGTGAGGAACTGGGCACTGGGTTGGAGCTAGGAGAAAGATGCAGAGGACCATCTTGGCTCAGGTGAAAACTAGGTTAGGCATTTGTTAGGTAAACTGTCTGGATTGAACGAAACAGCATGGTCAAGGTCTCCCAGAGTGACTAACTTGGCAAGGGTCCTTTTCCCCATCTATAGGAACTGCAATGCCTTGTGAAGTGACTCTTCCTCACAAGAATGAAAAGGACAAACTGTAAATTGCTACTCAGATGTGATGCTTATTGGTTTTTGCCTTTTTTTCTTTTATATATTCTCTGCTGAAAAAGGCATCAGATGGCTTACTCATCCTTCTCCTGGCACAGTCTCTTATCTGTCACATTCTATATCTGTCATCGGTTGTATTAATGTAATTTCTGCCATATTTTAAAACATGACGATTGCAAGAACCTTCTCACTTCTTTTATGTAACCCCTTCAAAGCCAGAGAGACTCACTGCCAGGAAGTGCTTCCTTTCCTTTGATTATCTGCACTGTGTTGTAGAGAGAAATTGACCCTTACAGGAAATATATTTGTCAGGTAGCAGAAAAAACGATATTAAAAATACCACAGGAGCCCAGTGTTTCATGGGCTTCCCACTAACTACTGTGAAGGTGTTATTCTCAAACCACTAGCTATGCAGGATTTTCATTTTGGCCCATCCTGTATAGGAAACTGTAATAAAGTTGCTGCATGACACAGTGTTGTGGCTTAGAAATGGTAATCTCCAATTTAGTACTCCTGCTAAAATCAGGTTTCTAGTCACTCCTCCTCCAATTAGATGCCCTAAAGGGGCATCTTGGATTGAGATAAGAACAATTTACTGGAAATAACAATGAGATAAGAAAGCAACAGCAACAATATTAATAACAAAGCTATAAAACAAAGAAACAATTTACATGGAAAGTCCACAACATTACCAGATCATCAGAGACACGTTTTCTCCTGACCCCTTCTCAGAATCCCTTCTCCTCAGAAGCCAGAGACAGCATCTTCCTTTGGCCCCCAGGACTGACATAAGGTGATACAGAACACTATCAGGACCTTAACCATGCCCCCTCCTACCTACTGAGAAAATTAACCCTATCCTGGCCAAAACCAGCATGCATGATATTTTGTATCTCAATAATAGAGCTGTTCCATTGTGCTGGGTTCAGAAGGGTTTTAGCTTGAGACCTGGGGTTTGAAGCAGGACAGTTCTTGCTGACTCTTCCCAGCTTAGCAAAGGTCTCATTTGACAGTTAAAATCCTTGTCCATACCTATTTCCCAATATCTGTCTGTCTATCTGTATATCCCTCTATCCAGCTATCTACTCATCAATTAATCTGTCTATCCAGCTGTTTATTTCAGCTGTTGCCCTCAATATGTTCTTCACTGATACAGTCAGGGAGAGGGCAGCTTAGTGATTCAGTAACAAATGTACCTCTGAGAGCCTAAAGGGGAGGCACACTGTGTTTGCTCAGGGGCCTCTTTGCCTTAAGGCAGGAGTGAGGGTAAACTTCCCTCTGGGAGGGCTGGATATTATTTGGGAAATGACCATAAGGAGATCTTGTGGGAAATCAGAGCTAGTGCTGAAACAATTTCTTACATACAAACTGTTCTTTCTGTGGCTCCTGGGAGTCAATCAGACCTGGTGGAAGGCTTCTGTGTTGTTGGAGTGATTGTATTTGCCATAGCAAATTTACTTCCAATCTCATTTCTCTTGTCCCACAGGCTTGCCAGTTTAAGGACCGGTGCCTGGGAATCCCCATGCTGCTTTTGCTTCCCAGAACCCCACTGCCAAGGGGTTTTCCACAAGGTCAAGAAGGTCAGAATTTTTGTTTTTGTAAAATTAATCTTTAATTAACTTTGGCTACAATGTATACTGATGAAATTTCTGGTCACCTAAGAAATACTTTAAATAAACAACTGAATCAATTTTTCCCAGATTCCTATTATGTCCTAAAAAAAAAAAAGTGTTTCAGTAGCAGCTCTAATCAAGGGTATAAAAGATCAAGGAAAAAGAAAGATGAACAGCAAGCTTTATTTGACTTTTTAAGATAGTGAATAAATAGCAAGACAGTGACTTCAGGCTTTAAACTACTTTACTTTGTCACTGCAAACAGCAGTCAGAGATGTTTTTTTTCCTTCTAATTTTACAAGCTGCTTTCAAGAACACAGTTAAAATTCCCAGTGCTTATCTTGCTATTCCGTGTCCGAAGCAAATGTCCTCACACTTCAAGATCAGCCTCTATCACAGCTCTCTCACCTTTCTTGAAACTGTGCATGTTCTATGTGTGAAGTACACGCTTGCTGCAAACCCCTCTGCCAGCTCCTCAGCAGACCTCAGGTAAAAGCAGCAAGCAGCAAGGATAGGTTTGGCCAGCCAGAGGCACGTGGAGCAAAAGTGCTGTGCCCTTTGTGGCAGGTGGAGGATGGCAAGATGCAAGGACCGCAGCTGTGCCAGTGCCCGGCTGCAGGCGGGACGGCAGTGGACGGACCCACAGACAGACAGACACCTGCAGAAAAAACACAACCCACTAAAACTGTGGAAGGTGTCTAATTAAGCTCCCCTTCCCTGAAAAGCTGCAGCTAGGTAAGCAAAACTGTTGAAAACATGTTCATCATTAAAGTGTCCCCCGACAGCGGGATGCGGCAGCAGACTCAGTGACAGAAGGGAGAAGAAGAGAGGCATATGGACCCCAGCCCTGTCCCCTGCTGACAAGCTGCCTCGCTGCAAGCCCCTTTCACTGTCGTCCGTGCGTGCAGCAGATTGCAATGGCCCAACTTTCCCATCTGTATCCCAGGCCTGTGCCCCCGACAATGTGGCAGCCATGCAGTTTTCATCAGGCGGGGAGCAGGGGAGGGGGAGGCTGCGGGCAGGGGAGGATGGGAGGAGAAGGGGGAGATATTAACCACCAATAATCACAATGCTATCCATAATGCATTGTCTCCATGAGATTACATGGTATATTTCCAGTGGGGATTAGCCCATCCATCACAGGCCTTTATTGGCCCTTTTTTTGTTGTATAAAGCCCAAACACTGTCGTAAAATTCTAAACCGCTTAATTGCTGTGCTGTAAAAATTTGCATATCAGAGATATGTCATTCCTTCGTTAAATGGCACTAGGCATTTGTTACAAGGTCCCAACAATCGAAGAAGAGCACCCCAGAAAAGGGTCACCTCTTGGCATTATGCAACTTTCTCTGCTGAATTCTAATCTGCAGCAATTACAGCTTGAATGCATTGCAACTTAATGGATTTTCATTTTCTGTAATTCAAACTCCCTGGGCTCAGAAAGCCCTTACTTCATCTGATCAGACAAGGTAAGCAATGTGATGGTGACCTTATGGTCTCTCTTTCTGTAAGGTGTGTAAAGCTCAACTCCCAAAAGATGTCTTCCTGAGCCAAACAGTGAACCTTGGTGCAAACTTTCCTTGATTTCATAGATTAACAGCCCATAGAGAGTACTACAGCCATTGCATTGCCACTTCAAGTATTCATCATTAAAAACAACCCGAAGTTAGATGTTTGTGTATGTGTGCTAACAAATAAGATAATTATAGTAACGAACAGCTTTTAACCCATGGATCTGAAAGAGTTTTTACAAAAGCAAGAACACAACAATGTCCTGAATTTGCACCTTCAAAAATTGACTTTGAAGAGCTGGTGTGAAGCCAGGGGCACCCCGCAGACCATAACAGTGGGCAGCCCCAGCAGTTCTCCTCTGCTTCCTCCCTTCTGCTTGACAAGGACTTAAAGTAGCAGTAGTTTGACATATGATTAGATTTTCACTCCAGGTCTTCTCCATTAACTGCTGCAGAGATTCTCCAGATGTGCTTTCAATATTTTTTTCAATACTTTAGGAGTATGCTTAATCCAGACCATTACACCCCTATCTAGCATGGTATTACAAAATGCTACATAACAGAAGTGCAGGTCAAATACTTTTCTCACAAAACAGAGTCTAGAAGCTGTACCTTTTTCCTGTGTAATAGCAGGAAGTATGGTTTCTCATCTTGCCAGGAACATGTGAAAAAGGAGGTGAGTGGAGCAGTCTAAAGGGTTTTTAAAGTCCCATAGAGATCTGGGGGTCAAAGTCTGTGTTTCAGGTTGTGATATAACAGGAGAGCCCCTTGCAAGCTCTGATATAAATATTAGGAGAGAATGAAGAGAAATTCTGGACTGTTCCTACTTTGTACCTTGGCTTGAGCTGGTCTGTGCTGGTAGTGTGAGTCATCTTTGAAAACTGTTCAAGATAAAAGAGATGCCCATTATAGTCAGGATCCAAAGCAAGTTTCCCCCAACTCTGTACCCACAGTCATCGATACCTATACATGGATACAAACGTATCTGTCTATACATGTCTGAGGCATTATCATTGCTCATCCTCCCCATGCAGTTTATGAATATGCTTTTGTATGTGGGTAAGTGATATGCATCCTTCTCCAAGGGACTGCCAGACTCACTTTCCATAGTGACTGAAAATTTCTTCCAAGAAGGAAGTAAGCACCACCAAGGAGCACCAGGGTGATGTTAGCACTGATGTGTCTTGAACCTGAGAGACAATGGCAAATGGGCTCCTGCCCCAAACACAGTAGTAAGGTAGTACACACTTTCATGCTTTTGAAGGCTTGCCAGTGCCTTCTAAGAGTTCAAACCCGGTCTCTTTTTCCAAATGAAGCAGAGATAGGAGAGAGGGGAGAAGTTGGCCAACAAGAACTTCCACCTCCTGCCTGTGTGCAGGAGGTCAGTGGAAGAATCTGCTTAAGCCACACCATCCTTTTGAACCTCCTTCAGTGTGTCCAGCCCTGTTCCCTGGGAATACTAAATGTCTTATGAATATTATTACCCCAGGAGAAGTGGATGAACAAGATTATATGTGCCACAAAACCTGAATCTACTGCAGAAGCTCACCAGCCTTCATCAAACAAAAAGAAAGAGGCAGAGATAAAATACTTCAGGTACAAGATTAAAGTAATGGCTTTTCTTGATGGCACCTTGCTTATCTTTTTTAACCCAACCCCATAACTCCAGGAATTTGGCAACATATTTCATCACCTCAAGCAGATTTCTTCTAACAGTTCTATTTCAGGGAGTAATTTATGTTTTATGATATCTATTTTACATGTTTTTCCCCAAATATTTTTCTTCCTACCAAAAAGTAAATTTTTCAGGTGTGTACCTCTAATTCGTGTTGCAAGAATTCATATTTAAAATCAACCTTACATTGTATTTAATCATCACATTGTGGTAGTTTTATTAATATTATTATATTTTAATCTGGCAGGTAGTTTACTAACCAGAAAGAATTCTGACAAGTAATCCAAATATTCTAACAAACAAAACCATCTTATCATTGTTTTCCTTTTTAATTAACAACTAACATCAATGCAAACTTCTTGTCCTACATATGAACTCAGCCACGGTGGCTTCACTTTTATCTGAGTTCTTAATTAAGTAGGCTTTCTACAAAGTAGCCCCAAGTACCTTTGCTAAAAAAAATTTTCAGCCCCTGTTCTCAAGCTGGTAAAACCCCCTCCCCTTTGTGATAGCAATACAACTGCTGGTATGGCTGCAGATCTACAAAATCATAAATACAGGAAGAAAAACCTCAAAAAAAAAGGTTAAACTAGATTATTTCAGGTGGACAATTCACAGAAGTTGCCAGGAATCTCCTAAACCAGCTTATTTTGCATTCACAAGCCTGTGCCTCTTTCCCACCACTACTTCTTCTTTACAGAAAGAGAAGCAAAATCTAATCCATCAAGGTTTTCCAGCATTGCTGTAAAAGAGCTGGAAAAAAGGTCTGGCAGCACACATGATCCAAAGGTCCATTTGCTCTCTTCCTCCTCTTTCACCATCCAAAGGCTTCTGACCATCAGGAGCAACCTTCCAATATCATAGGGACATTCTACGGAGCTCAGTGGACACTAGAATGGGATCTTCAAAGGGCAGAACTGGAGGTTGGCTTGCCAGCTGCTCTCCCTGCAGATCTCATCACCCACTGACATTTATATCTGCCTTGGAAATAGATTTGTTACACAGCCCATCTCCCACTCTGTCTTCTGCCTCTCTCTCTCTCTCTCTTTCATATTCTGTCCATAGCAGACCCAGAGGAGCATTCCTGCTGCCTTCAGTGAGGTTTTAGATGGGACTAGTCTCTAAGTGCAATTTATTTTACCCTTATTGAGCATTATAAATGTTTCTGTTAGGATGGAACAAATTATGTAATAATGTGTCCTTTTCTCCTGCTTGATTCATTGTTTAAAATTAGCCATAAAATAATTTATGTGAATTATTCTGCAATTAATTTGCCACAAGTTTCTTGCAAATACTCTCTGAACAGCATCTGAGGACTCTTGATTGATTCCAAAGGCCTGTTTTACACCTGGGACCAGACCAGATACCTGCAAATTTTAGAGAATGTCTGCACAAGAATATGGAACTATTTCCATTAAATTAGTGCATGATCTCATCTGAGTTTTTTACTTTGTTTTCCAAATGTTGGAGGTGTTTCCTGTGGTTTAACATAACTCTGTTTCTAATTGAATTAAGGTAAATCATTATAATTAAGGTCACATCAAAATAATTCCCCCGTGCTTTTTGCCGATTTTCAGCTAAATCAGTGGAAAGCCTCAGCCTTTGTTTTGCCAAGACTTCAAGTAAACAGCATTTTGAACCAGTTTTCTAATGCTGTAGTTCCATTTTGCATCCTCAGCATCTGTTTCCAATGCCCTTTGCTAATTTATTTTAATAATCATTTGATATTTTGCATCTGTCCCAAAGTCTTTTCAACACATTGAAAAAATTTCCTTGGCATTCATGACATCTGCATCAATTTAACTGAGAGTGAAGTCTCTGGTTTGATTGGAAGAGCAGAAGTACAGTTGATAGAATTGCCTCCACGCTGCTGACTGCAGGTGCAGTCTGATTTGCAGCACCTGAGGTGCCGGGTCCCAGGTGGAGCAGCATGCCTCACAGGATTGGCTGGAGGACCACTTGATGATGCAGGATATTCTTTCAGAAGCTTCGTATTAATTTGTGAACAGATCTGTGTTCATTGCATTTTAATTAGTTCCTAGTAAATGTGCCTTAATAAGCTCTTTTTAAAGAAATAAAGTAACTGCCATATTAAATGCATCTTGAATAAATACGCGGCAATGGGAAACAGCCCTTTCTTAACTTCCTGAGTCTATAAACATTAACACACTCATAAATACATTTGCATGTAGACACAAGACTTAATAAAAGCCTTTGAGGATACCATTCATTCCTTTTGCACAAACATATTCCAGTTATCACTAGCCTTGTCATTAAAATCCTTTTAACAGCACTAATTGAATGTTTCACCACCATAACATTGTCATCTTAAAAGCTGTTTGTTTAATGCATAACTATTGGAAGTGCTGGAGAGTGGTTAGGTTAAACGTTCCAGGTAAGGCTTCTCATCACACAAGTGAGTAGTAGTCAAGAGCTAGTAGGCCAGGAAAATACAGAATCCTAGGATATACTAACAGATTACAGAAAATCCAGCAGGTTACAGGCACTGCTACCTCAACAGCAGCATTCCCCAGCAAGGCCTATTAACACTTCATACTGCAGTGATATTTTCTGCTTTCTCCCCCCGGCTTTCTAGTGAAAGAATCTTGACACAGCAAGCTAGGGCACTTTCACTAAAAATTAACTGGAACCGAGTTCATTAGGTAAAACAAAGTGTATGCAGGCATTGGAACGTCAGGCCAGCCTCACATATGGAAAATGAAGCCACTCTGTAATCCATTGAAGCACAGGATGGGGTAAAGGCTCACATATTAGACCAGTTACCAAGGTGTAGAGATATAATAATAAAGTTCCACAACTGTCCTATTAACATACCAGATTTGATTTGGCTCCATTATATTTCATCAAATAGTTTACAAAGCACCCCACATAAAACATCATCATAACTGTTATCATATATTTGACGATTTAACGTGTACACCATAATGTACCATTAGTTACACAAATAACTAATAATTTGCTAATGACAATATTATGTTAAGTCAGTTTAGGGGCAATTAAAGTGAGTGATATTTACATATGCCTAATGAATCACAGTCGATGGCAGATTAAGAGATTCTAATGAATATTCATCCAGACATTCACAACCAGCTTCACAGTTTATAAACTGAATTATGGTTGATTTGCCCTTTTAAAAATGAATATGTGAGTATCTTCTGCATGGGAAGAATGAACAATTGGGGCTGATTGTAAAATTTTTTTTAAGCAATGTACTGGTCAGGACACAAAACATTTTTATGCACTCTCATACCCTTGGCTTCTCAGCTCTTTTTATATCACATATCAGCATTGATGAACTATCTCCATTTTCATTCCTACCCATGACATGAAATATAGAAAATGTTTTGCGTCGAATTAAATGCAATAGAAGTTTTATGCAGACTCACTAAGGAAATAATTAAACAGGTAGCCTGCTTTCCCCAAGAAGAGTAAACAAACTCTCTCTGCCATATGCTAACAACATTCTGCTTTTAAAGGTAGCCTTTATACATGCTCACTTGAGTGAAAATATCATTCATTTAAAAAGAAGTTGCATAAGCTTCTCATAGGATAAAATTAGAGTTGCTTTGACACATCCTCTGCCAGAAGTTTCTGCTTATTATTTGTATCAGTAACATAGGTAGAAGTAACAGTAATTGTTAAGAGCATTAGATATAGTTTTATGGTTTGGCTATCAGATTTCAAAGTGAGCTCAAAGCATTTAAAGTCCATAAACAGAGCTTTCATTCGAAGTCCCTGTGAAATGTTTGTGTGACTCTGAAGTAGTCCTTCATAAGACTGGTCCCTGTGACACAGAATCACAGGATGGGTCAGGTCAGTGACATCTGTTCCAACCTTCCTGCTCACACAGGGTTACCCTGGAGCACATCGCACAGGATTATATGCAAATTGCCCTGTATTCAGGAAAAGTTCAACTACAGCTGGGAAAAATGCTGCGGGGATCCAGAGGACGCTGTAATTGCAACACAGATTTAATGAACATGCAGCTCCAGTAATTGACTTCACCTTTCTACTTGCTCTG
Source organism: Anthoscopus minutus (assembly GCA_013399455.1). NCBI lineage: Eukaryota > Metazoa > Chordata > Aves > Passeriformes > Paridae > Anthoscopus > Anthoscopus minutus. Next base: position 50,315 of record VWYI01045546.1, read on the forward strand.
ATCTAATCAGGTGTTTTGGTTTGAAAAGACAGGTGTGTGCTAAGGAAGTCACGAATCTCCCTTGAAATGGAAAAATGTAATCCCCCCACCTCCTCCACACCTGAATTATTATTAACTCAAAATCAAGTGGCTCTAATGCAAATATATGGGAATAGGAATAACAGTTCTTTACTAGGAAAATTAAAATGTAATAATACAAAAAACCCGCTGACAGAGTCAGAATGCAACCTGACACCCTGTTGGTCAGGGTGTTGGTAGCAGTCCTATTAAATGCTGGCTGCAGTCCCCCTGGAGTGACAGATGTGATTCTGTTGGAGCAGTGATCCTGTAGAAGGGTGTAATTTTCCTCTGAAGGTCCAGCGGTGGTGTAAGTAGGTATGGTCTTCCTCTGGGAATCCAGTGGAGAAAGGCTGACTGCAGTGTTCCAAAACTCAGATTATATCCAGGTAGGAATGCTTGGCTCCTCCCCCTGGGTGGAGCAGCTCCCAATGGGATGATGGAATTTTATCAGTCATGCAGTGAGACTCAATGGCCCATTAACAGGAGATATTTCCCTGGAGGGAAGATGGGTGGTGGAAGAGATAAAGAACACTGCCACACCTGGTTTTAACAGCTGGTAATAGACTACATGCTTTTGGTTACTTCTTGCATTGCAGCCCAAGACATCAGGTTATTAATGTTGGCCTGAAGTCCTGTTTTCCAAAATAATACAGAAAGTTTCCTGGATATTTTGCATACTTTCAGCCATGTTTCTTATTGATAAAAATAGTAATTCATTTCTCAATGAAAACTGAAAACGCAGCAACAAATACAACATGAAAGGGTTTAAAACATTTTAAAATTAAGTAAAAATTATCTTTGAAAAGTAACGATTTTTTTATTTAAAACATCATTCATGTTTTCATTTCATTTTTCAAGTTCAGTTCTCTACTCTTTTTAAATAACAGGGGTGTTACTGTTTTCTCAGTTGCTTGTTACCTTCTTATTGTATTTACTTAATATTTTATAAGAAGATGTCAAACTAACAGAGCCTGAGAGGACTACTATAATCCCTGCATTGACTTGGAGAAGTACTTGAACTTTTCATCTTTGCCTGTTTCCAAGGCTTCTCCTCTTCTCTAAAAACAGGTCTGTCTCTGAGGCACTGAAATACCAACTTCAGGCTGCAGTACTATCAAAAACTCTGTAATTTCACACTAAGAAGCTTTTTAAAGTTTCCTGACTTCTATATGCCAAACCTTCCACAGTCTACAGCCAACAGCAATACAGATTATTTTATCCTTCCCTCCATATTTCTCACTCCCGAAAGTAATTAAGCTCATATCACTTCCAAGGTCCCAAAGCCCAGAAGTCCCAACATTATTGTTTCAGTTTCAGCGCATCTGTTTGCTTTACCTCTGTAAGTTTGCCTTATCTCTGTGACTGCAGATACAATCTGCACGACTCATAACTGTATAGTTTCAGAAAACTTCCATCCCTTACATTTAGCAACCCCAACTACCCTCACCTACTGCAGCAATTCATAAAAATGTCACAAATAATTTGATCTGCCTTTTAAACAGTTATCTCCTGTGAGCTTAAGAAGCTCCATATTTGTTTCAAAAAGCATTTTGCCTTCTCTGCTGTCTATTATAGAAATTAACCATTCCATCCCAAAACCATGGGCCTTTTTCTTCAACTTTTACTCTCATAAGTACACTCAAGGAACCAGGGCAGGACGGTTCCCATTTTAGGTTTTATTGACATTGCTGTGCATTTTGGTATTGAGAATAGTCCTAAAATATATGATCCCAAACTTTTCATATTAAATACTGCTGTGATTTTTCTGTGGCTACAAAGAATGCTGATATGTCTCTTCTTTCCAGTTAGAGCCTGTGTTAGTTTTCGTGGGAATATTGTATCTATCTCTGTACAGAGAGTGAAATCTCAGAGTTAATGACAGGCACAACCTGCAGCAAGGGCACTTTTTAATTGAAACAGCATCAAGACCATTATTCCTATTGCCTACAGTATTAAAAAGGCCCTGGATTGCACAGAGTCACATTGTTCACGGACCCTCTACACAAAAAAAGATGTTTCTCCATCAGCAGAGGAAGGAAATTACTGCTTAAAAGTTTTGTTTGCTTCTCACATTTTCAGTGGTACAGAAAGCCTCAAGGCTTTTCTTAAAATGCAAATTTTAATAACTATTAGCCAGATTTAAAAGAAACAGAGTAGACTGGTGAATGAGTCCTGTTGTACAATTAAGAGACCTAAAAGCAAGGGCTGCTTCTTTTATACAAGAACTGCTTAGAAAAGGATCAAAATGACTCAGCTAGAGCAATGCATAAAACACAAAGAGAGGCATCTGGGCACTTCCCTGTCTGACCTCATCCAACACCCTTCTTTTAACCTTTAACCTCTGAAGGATCCATAGAGAAGCACTTAGGTGTGACAGTGATGACTGAAATTTCCTGTAGTCCTTGATAAAACGAATCAAAGGTTAAAAACCGAACAAGCAGTGGATAGAATAATTCACTAGGTATGTAATTTTTACACGGGTTGCTAGTGCATGAAATCCATAATTACACTGCTTATCTTGAACTTATGAGACAGCTCTGTGTATACTGTGCCCTCTTGTTCGTCTCACCCTCCAGAGCCTGTTGCAAGTCTGGTACTTCATTAGTTTTGTACATAAAGAATAGCAATCTGCAAGTGTACTGGTAATGCTGCAAACTCTTGATGCAGACAGACATGAGAAGCAAAAGAAACTACAAGCTGAAAAGAAGCTCTCATTTGGCTTAACACTGGCACTGAAGATGAGCTCTGCTTCAACAGGTGCAGTCCTACAGCTCTCCCTGTCTCCTACAGCAAATGAGAGAACTGATAGGCATTTAATGAACCTCATTCTAACCTGTGTGGAATAATCTTTCCGTTAACCTTCTAACTGGTTTCCATCCATCTAGCAACAGCGGTACTTAAATCTCTTGTTTGCACTTTACTAGCTGCAGATTGTAAATGTTTCATGAGCCGCTGAGCTTGCAGCATTACTATTTTATTAGAATGTTGAATATCTCATGTTCATTGCTGTCTTACCAGCAAATTTTATCTAAACAAAAATTGCTTCCATACTTCTTGTGAATGACAATTTGGTGGTGTGATGAATGTTGTTGTTTCAGCTTGTTTTGCATCAACAGTTTGAAAATAGCCCCTCTGTCTTGCTGAGACTTAATGGTGCACCTGTGGTAATGCCAATAAAAATACATTCACATCATGAATATATCCAATCTCACTCCTAATGAAGGGACAGAGGACCTGTCAGCCTCTGGTCCTGGTGTTAAGCACACATGAAACATTCTCCTGCCTCTGAAAGGCAGAAAAGGTTTTATTAAGTTGAGTATTCTCTGTCATGTTCTGTTTTCTTAAAATGGGACCATGTCACTACTGAATAGATAAACTGGACCAGTTTAGAGTTTAGCTACAAGTGGATTGGTGTAACATCAAGTACAGATCTTCAAGGTATATGAGCATTCTCTGGGGCTTTGCTCTGTTCTCCCAAATCATGTGCACCCTTAATAACAACTTGTGATGCAGACAAGTCAGTTGAGCAATTAAAGCAGCTGAGAGTTGTTCATGGACTCTAGAAATTCTCTTTTTCTGATCTTGCAGTAAAAACACTCAAAAGGGAAAAGATAAAACCACAGAGATGTTTTGGGTGCAGCTCCACTGAGAGGTCCCACCAGTCCTGTGGCTATTGCAGGGGAACAGAGACTATAACAGCCAAGCAGTTTTGAAAGGGTAAAGGGAGACAGGAAAAGCCCTCCATCATAATGACATAAGTCAGGACTTAGCTCTCTTGGTTATCCCTTCCATGTGAATTTTACCACGGTAAACTTTGAGCAAGAACCAGTTCTCTTATCTGGAAGCCAACATCATCAAATTGTGTCTTTATCCACACCAAGGCTCTCTCACCCACAGCTTCTGAAATCCCAGACCAGCCCAGGTTCCCTTGATCAGTATGGTGGAGGGAAGAATTTACACCAGTTGCTTATATAATTTTATTTCATGTGTTAGATATAAGCACTGGCAACAGCTGATTTGGAGAGCTGAGTTTTCAGGAGCAATGGAGGCACTGCATATTACAGCACAACCTAATTGTGCATATTACAGCTGTAATATGTTCTGGCACTGCAAAGGGTGCCAGAACATTCTGCCACATATCCTTCTCCCACAACCACTCCCCACACTGTTCGATCTCCAGTGTCAACAACTCACCCACCAACACACAGAAAAACTTTGCTCTGATCCTGGTGTTTGCAAACCAGGCAGGATTTGAAACTTCCATGTCGAGTTAACAGTTAAGGAATGTGTTTCCTCCAGTTCTGCAACAAACAACTGAGATAAAACACCTGCTTAAGCCTGACAATTAAGCTCCAAGAGGATGACATAGTCAAGTGAATGCTGTGGGCAGTAAAGTACTTGACTTACCAGCATGGCCAACATCCTATCCACTTTCTACAGCAGCCTGTCACCCTGTCTGCCACCTTTTTTCCAATCAGGCACAACTAAATATTCCCATATCTCCTACATCCTCTTCCCATTGCCTTCTCCAGCCCCAATACTCTCAGTCCTGCCCATTTAAAGTATAACCTCCTCTCTCACTGATTCCTTCTGTGCACGTTTCCCACACACTACACATCTCCTCCTATTACACTGCTCCACCACAGAAACATCTTTCTCTTTCAGTGTACAAGGCTGTAACAAACCTACCCATTGGCATTACAGGTGCCCACCAAAGGAATTCTGGCAGGAGCGGGGCCTGCTTTCAGACAAACAGTTGGACAATGTGATATGTATGAGCCTCCCAACTCATATAATTTGCATGACAGCATCTTTTGAGCACCAACCAGAGACCCAAAAAACACTGGTGGGGCAGATGTCTACCCTCACAGCTCAGGCCCAGATTAGGCAGTACCAAGAAAAGTTGATTACTGTTCTGCAAAGGAAAGCAAAGGAATCCCAGTTCTGAGGATGGTTCTGGTTCCCTTCCTTGTATGAAGGTTCTTGATTAGCATCAGAAGAAAACAAATCTGACATTCATTGTCTATTTCATGCGGTGGTTTCCAGTCTGGTTTGCAAGCAGAAATTAAAGGTATACATGCAAGCAACTGGGAGCTTTCTGAAAGGAGTATGACTGTATCAGCCACACAAGCAGCGTGTTCTCTTCAGAGACTGACTTTGGCAATCCCTGGTGAATGGAGATCTGCTGCAGAGCCAGAGTCAGTCTTGAGGTTCTGATGCCAAACATGGAGGGAAGCTGCTGCTTCCAAAGCAGTGTTAGGAGGCAAAACTGCTGCTGCCATGCAGGGCTAAGCATTCAGACACCATGTATCACAAATGTCTCTTGTCACTTTTCTAGATATTCATTTAACTCTTCAAATTGCTCCCAAAACCTCTGTCTTGACAATCAAGGAGCTTAATTTGCTGCCACCTGTCACTCTTAATATCCTTGGTTATTTGGGGGATTGCTATCGTCCTTTTCTCATACACTGATTCCTGATTTGGATTATTTTTTTCCTCTGTCGAAAATAAAGCCTGAATTCAGCAAAGAACCTTAAATTTCAAGAGGGCTTCTACTCCTGCAGCAACTCTGCACCGGGTGGCATTTAGCCGGCCAGCCTCTAAAAACCAGCGCGACTGTACCAGAGAGAGAGAAGGGAAACAGCACAACTGAAGGTAGTGCCAAAGAGCAGACTGCCAGGCATCGCCAGAAACCCAGTGTGAGGTTCTCGGTTCTGTTCCCCCTGACCCCACACTCTGCATCCCTTATCCCGAATTCCGCATCCCGAATCCTGCATCCTGCACCGCCCCCTGGCGGCCGCATCCGGGAGCCGGTTTGGCTCCTGGGGGCGCCAGCCCGGTTCTGCGGGGCCGCTGCCCAGCCCGGGCTGCATCCCGCTTCTTGTCCCCGAGTAACATCTGTCTGGAAAGAAAAGCACTTGAGAGCTGCTCTGCTTCCCTTTCCTAGCCGAAGGCAGAGGGAGAGAGGCCTTTGCAGTGCAATAACCATCTGCCACTAAAATATTTCTGTTCTTCCAAACTCTGAAGTTGTATAAAACCAGAATATCCCTCTAAATCTGCTCAGAAATACCATTCTATATATGCTTTGTTCTCCTGCGGTGGGGAAAAAACCTTTCCATCCACTCCCCAGAAAATCCCCAGCAAAAGAGAAACTGCTAAGGGCTGTCTTCAAGGTAATGCTTCCAACTGCTGTTGTCTTTATTAAAAGAATTAAAGAAAGAAACACAAAAAGGCCTCTCCAAATCCTGGGAGAATGTTCAGCTATTAAAACCACATACACATTTAGCTCCCAAAAGAAGTCTTTCATAATTGCAAGCAAAACCCACAGCTGAACCAAGCTCTTATTGCTTTTCCCCAGCCAGTCTGCATATGATCACTGTAAAATTGACTCCTGAGTGTTACTTTATGGCTACCAAGGAGTTTGGTGAGTGCACTAACTCTGCATCCCAAAGGCTGCTAGAATCCCCAGCACTCTCTTTCCTGAATGTTGAACAGGAAAGTTAAGGACTCAAGAATCAAGTCCTTAAAAATTGCATGGCAAATCAGAGGCATCTAGCTATCCAAGGGGCAAGTTCTAGGTATGCTTACAGATATGAGGGAGCTCTGCCTGCAATACTATGCCTGAACAGAGCTCTCTGACTGTAGTCATTATTTCCTAGAAAGGCCTGCTGCTGCTTCCTAGATGCTGGACAAGGTCACACAGAACTATCTGGTTCAAGGGATTCACTCTGCAACAGTGTCTTACAGTAGCACCCAGCCAGCAAAGCTATTCTAGTACTGCATGCACATGAGCAAGAATAATACAACTGTTAAGTTCCTTAGATGGAAATTGTCAAGGTGGCAAGACATAGAACTCCACAGATGCAGGATCCATCTTCCACTGGATGATTGGCCTAATTCCATCAGCCTGTGCTTGAATTACAATGGTAAAACACAAGATAATCTGACTAATAGTACTTCATTTTCTAGATGAAGCCCTGCAATTCTTGACCAGTTTCAGAGCTCTGGTGAGAAGAGTGAAGTCCTCACTTTCAGTGGTTGCTTGTCACCTTCCCAAGTCCCCAGATCACTGGCACCAAGACAGCAGGGTCTCAGGAGTCATAGTACCTTTACAACTGCCCTGCTCAGATTACTAGAGAAACTGGGAGGCAAGCACAGTCTTTCCTTTTTGTTTCTTTCCCTGAGTGACATTGGCCAAGAATCATTTTAAGGTGGCATCACCTAGACTAAAAGTACAACCTCCCCCTTACTCAGAAACAGTAACAACGGCTGCCAGGACTGAATTAATGAGGTTTATGTGGTATGCCCATGGTGTGAAGAAGTGATCCAAATCTATCCTCCTTTCCCACTTACATTCATGCACCTCACTCCCTGAGCCCTCATTCAAGCTGCTGACTTGCTTAAACATTAGTTCATCCACTTTTGCTCCTTGCAGACCAACCTCTCTGAAACCATTCTCCACAGACCTGTGGGGGTCAGCAGGATCCCCACACACTGCCACTCCATGGCAGGCTCCCTTCACAGCCAGCTGCAGAGTAACTCTCTAGGAAGACCTGGAGAAATGAATTGAGAGAAAACTCGTGAAAGTCAGCACAGACTGTGAAATAACCTCACACACCAGCAAGACTCATTCAGGACTGGGGAGGAGGGGAAATTCCAGACAGGCACCTTCTTGTGGTCAGACCAACTCTGTAAGTAGCAGATATGTTGGATCAAGCTGGTGAGCAGCATGCTGTAGGGCAAATACATAAAGATGAGGATGTCAACTTATCCCTGTCCTTCAGGGATATTTAGGCTTCAGGAGGGCACTTGAACAGGCAATATGGTCATCAGTGTGCTCAACACACAGAGCAGGTGAGGAAGAACCCAGAAGGTTGCCAGCCAGTACACAGGCTGGCTTCTCCCTGGTTGTTGTTAGACACACCACCTCCTGAACCAGCTGCAGCAGAGATGAAGAGCTCACTAGGTGCTGGGAACTAATGACCCCTCCCAGGTTTAGAGCTCTTTCCTGCAGCCAGGGTATGCCATCCACTCTCTCTTGTCTGGGAATTTCGCTGCTTGATTTGGGAGGATGAGTGGAAGCAGAGTGCTGAGGTCCCTGAGGTTGGTCAGAGCAGCATGCCTGTACCTCTGCCTCCAGAGATGCATCAGAGCATGCATGCATGCACAGTGCATTCTTCAAGGCCCTGAGGTATTCCCTGACATAAGTACTAGAGACTGAGGTGAGACACAGGCAAAAGTAGCTCCTGGACGCCTGGAGGCACAGGGCACTGCCCAAGTGAGAATGGGTCAAGGGGATCAAGTTGCCTGGGTAGGCTCAGAGCAAAAAGTTATGCGTAATACATGGTGGGGGGATGACCTGGCCCAGCCCTACTCTCTCCCTCTGCTCCCCAGACCTTCTAAAATGCTTTATTTGCCACTGGAATTGCATATATACAGGACCCATGCAAACCAGCCCAGGGGCCTTGTACCAGTATCCTCACCCCAGGACCCCTCTGTGAGGTGGGACAAAGAGGGTCAGTGAAATTCCTAGGAGAGGGAATAGGCACAGGTCCTTTCCCACCTGCCAGCCCTCAGCACACCTACACTGCTCCTCACCCACCTGCTTGCAGTGCAGCTCTGCCATGAGCCTTTGGGAGAGTCAGGAGCAGACTGCAGGATGGCCTTGGTGAGCTTGCTGTGCTTGGGTGCTCCAGACTCATCTCCCAGAGCTTTGTGGAGTCTGTGCTACGGTTATGGTTCATAAGGAGGAGATGGTCATGGTGTGGCACAATACTGCATGCAGCAGCACCAGTAATCCTCACAACCAGTGACATCCCCTCAGCCTGTCCACATTTGTCAGTGGTGCCTTCCAGGGCCTGCAATGACAGCCAGACAGAACAACTGGTGGCAGCCAGCACCAGGAGTGCACAAAGCCAGTGCATGCTGCTCTGCACTTTACTGAGGAGCAGCCTCTGCAGTGAGTGTCAGAACTGGCCACAGTGCAGATCCCCAGATTGCCATTACTGGTAACTAGACTCTGATAACTGGTAACTGGAGCAGCTGCTCCTCAAGAGTTCATCATCATCACTGCAGCCCGGAGACACACGGTGCTTGGTGAAGTCAAGGGACCCAAATCTGTCTGACTGAGCTCCACTCTGTAGCAGAGCCCTGAGTAATCTGAACATGGAACAGGTTTAATCCCAGGGCTGCCTGGGCTCTCAGGTGTTCTACAAGAGTCCAGAAAAACTTCAGTGCCTTTGTCAGGATAGCAGTTCATCTGCCTGTGGGCAATTTGTGGAGATAAGGGTCAGAGTCACACAGTGCAGGGAAACAATAGTTCCTTTGCTGTGATCCCTGCAGCATATCGGCCTAGGCTTCTAGAGGTGCCTATTAAACTTCTGTCAAAATAGATATTAACATTTGCCTGCTCCTGGAACATGTCTCAGTCTGCTGAGCTGCAGGAGTTCTTGGTGGTCCATTGGTTTCTCTGGCAGCTGTAGTAATGGTTGCTACCACTGTAGCAAAAAACTTGATTCAAAGAACTAGCATAGGTTTTTTCCAGAGGTGGAGACTTCATCACCTAGTAGTGGCTCACGTTCAAGTTAGTTTTCGAGACAGGCTGGGAGCTATCAGGAAATTTCTCCATAACAAAAGCTTTCTGAAGTGATACAGTTTATTAATTGCTCTTTGCTCCAACAACAGTTTGGCACCTACAGAGTCATAGTATAGGGTATTATATGGCTATAAATGTTATTAATACAAAAGGCCCTGTTTTCCAGCCTCCCAGTTCTGGCAATTTCTCTCCTTTTTTCTTCTTTGTTTTTTTCCTTGTATAATGTAATATCTATTAATCTCTCAAGTGATTTGCTGGTTTCTCTGATAAACAGTCTGGGGGCACTTTGATGTTTGCAATGCAGTAATGTGACGATCCACACTTCCTCTTGCCAATGTTTCCCCTCAGTGAAATTTCATCTCGTACACACACACACATTCAGACTGTTAATACAGGGTAAATGCAATGTATTCACCAGTCACAGAACGTGAGAGCACAGCTTTTACAATGTACAGTGTGAGAGGAAGGAGCTTTGTTACTCATGCCAGACAGGCAATACTAGCATTCCCTGGCCTTGTGGTGTCCATGAAGGTGTTACAAGCATCAGTCCTTACCAGAGGTAATGGATGGATGGATGGATGGATGGATGGATGGATGGATGGATGGATGGATGGATGGATGGATGGATGGATGGATGGATGGATGGATGGATGGATGGATGGATGGATGGATGGATGGATGGATGGATGGATGGATGGATGGATGGATGGATGGATGGATGGATGGATGGATGGATGGATGGATGGCTCAGGCTAGATGCCTCTGGAAACCAAGGTACTCTCAGAGGAGGTCAGAGAGGATGAAGCAGCTTGACAGGTTGCTGAGAGAACCAGAAGAGGAAAGCTGGTTGCTGTAAGACAGGCTCAATTATGTGTGAGATTTTGGGATGTACTGGGAAAGGAGTAAGATGACAAGGTAACTTTCTTAACGTGAGTACATGTAAAACATGGAATGACCTTTGAGTGAAGTGCTTTTTTTTCCCTGTAAGGGATACATCCTACTTGTCATGGTTTGTCTTAGGACAGGGACAAGTAGTACCACTTTCTGCCTCTCTGGACTGTGGAAGTGTTGTGGAAGCTCCCACAGCAGAGGCACTTCCCAGCGCCAAAGGGAGCCTGAAGATCATCACAAATTCCTGATAATGAAGAGCGGACAGGTTAATGCCACAGTATTTGAAAGTGACACACGGGCCGCGTGGATGAACTCCAAACCCATGGCCTCTTTCCCCCCTTGCTGCGCCCTCGCCACAAGGATGCATCCCTGCTCTGTCCCGCGGGAGCGGCGCTGATCGCTGGCACGGCAGGGCAGCGCATGTCGCGACAGCGCTCGGAGGGGGAGCTGCCGGAGGTGCGGCAGAAGCCGCGTCCTGCAAACCCCGTCGCACGGAGTTACAGATTCACAGAATAGTTTGGGTCGGCAGGGACCTTTTTCAGGTCATCTAGTTCCAGCCTCCCTCCGTGGGCAGGGTCATCTTCAACCAGACCAGGCTGCTCAGGACTCCATCCAGCCTGACCTTGAACACTGCCAGGGGTGCGTCATCCATCACCTCTCTGGGCAACCTGAACGTTCTCATTGTACAAAAATTTCTTAGCAATGTGTACTCCTAAATCAGCTCTCTTTTAGTTTAAAACCATTACCCCTTGCCCTACGGCAACAGGGAATTTCTCTGGCATGGATCAGAAAAAGCAAGAGGTGAATGGTTACACAACTTTTATCATTAAAAAGAGCGTGCTGGACGAAAAGGATATATTTTAAATCATCTGAACCCGTGGTGGCCCGGCCCGCCCACCCCATAGGGAGTGCTTCTAGGGCAGCAGGTCCCTCCACCCCAACTCTCACCGTCCACTGGAGGGAAGCCACGGGCTACGCCTTTGGAGAAGTTCTGGTGGATCTGAATTTCCTGCCTTTTTTTTTTTCCCACTAAAACCCCCAACCCTGACAAGGTTTAGTATTTCGTAGACGCATTCTGAGCCAAGTTCTGATTGGCGTGTCTTGTATTCCAGGGCACAGAAGTTTACTGCCTCAAAAACCACACTTCTCTCTCAGTTCTCCATTAGGCTAATTAATGCCACATGACTAGATTTCTGGATTAAATTACAACGGGTATCGTTAGAGGCAGCAAGAAGAGGCCACAACTTGTTTTGATTGGATTTTTGTTAGGCAAACATAGGGATGAGTTTGCTGTCACAGGAATTAAATACTTTTGAGCAAGGATGGAGGGAAGTTGAAAGGTTAAGAAAACAGTTGCATTTTAGAATCATAGAAGAGTTTGGGTTGGAAGGGACCTTCAGAAGCCTCTAGTCCAACGCCATGGCAGTGAGCAGGGACATCTTTGACTAGGTCAGGTTGCTCAGTCTCATGCAGTCTGACCTTGCATTTTCCAGTGTTGGGGCACCCACCACATCTCTGGCAACCTGTTCCAGTGTTTTAACAACTTCATTGTAAAAAATGTAATCCTTACATGTAATCTATATCGACTTATTTTAGTTTAAAATCATGACCCCTTGTCCTATTGCAACTGCCCTGCTAAAAGGATGCAATTTAACTGAGAACTGAAGTATGTGCTTTAGTCCATCCCTATTCAGGCCCACATACAGAAAAGCAATTAGGCACTTAATTAACTTCAAGCACACGGGCTGTTAAGCATGTGTCTAAGTGGTTTGTTGAAAAGGGATAGCATTAAAAGCACGCTTAAAATTAACTACATACGCTCAGCTAATTTCCTCACCAGCTAAGCGCACTTTCTAATCATAATGGACCAAATTCAGCAATGACAAAATGACATCATTCAGAATTACAGCAAGGTCAAACTTGGTCTGTGGATTTCTGTCCTTTGAGATAAGGAGGAATTAAGCTTGAAGCAAATAAGAAGAAATCAGACAGGTACTGTGAAGTGCCACTGCTGCACACTGAAATGGTATCATGGGTAGGGTATGTACAGGTATTTATGACAGCAGAATGTATCATTCTTATCTCATTAACATTCTCAATATATTTAATTTTTTTTTTTTTTGGGACAGGGGAGAAGTCCAAATGGGAATGTTTCTGTTCACTGAAAACAAAAAAGGATGTTTAAATTTTATATTTTTTGTGTTTAGAAGAGCTTACATTTCACAGCAAAATTGCTCAAAATTAGAAAGAAGAAAATATTTTTTAAAAAAAAAATTGAAGAAAAAATATTACAGAGAATAAAAGACTTTCCATCAAGCTTGTAATATCCTTCCAAGTCTTTCTGAGGGATGTTGATTTTTTTCAATGAAATGGGTATTCCATTTAAAAATAGAAAAAGGTCAGTCATTTTCCTTAAGTCCTATTTTTCACTTTTGCTAATTAATAACTAGAAAAGAAAAAAAATAAGTGCACTCGAACACACTGTCCCTTTTGCCTTCTCATCCTAATTTGGGCATTGCAACCCCCGGAAGAGTTTTGACAAGAAAAAAAATCCCAATCCACAAATCAAAATCAGGTCAGTTGAGGCAGAGGATCCTATGTATTTTCTAAAATTACGTGGATACCTCCAGGCACTGATGAAAAATGATCTTAGTTCCTGAAAACATAACAAGCATTCGCATGGGCGTGCAGACTTGCACGGAAACCAGAGTGCGACGGATTCGGTGCCCCCAGCCCACCCCTGGGAAAGCTTGTCCCATGCCTATCCTGAGCAGGGGAGCACATAGGGATGGGGCTGCAGAGCCCTCGGCTGTCAAAGCCAGGTGATCCCACTGCAGTGCTAGGGCTCAGGGCTGCCAGAAGCACACTGCCATGCCAGGATGTGACTCAGTGCCAGGACGGTGTGTGGATGGGAAAAAGCGGGAAGAGTGGGCACCTTCTTGCTCTCAGTTGGTGGCAGGTTCTGACCCACTAGACCTCAGTCCACAGGGGCCACTGTGAGGTTGGGGGCTCCATGTTTATTTCTGCCTGCGCGCCTGCTCCAAACAAGGAGAAAGAGGTAGCCCTGTGGCCAGCAGATGCTCAGCATAAAGGTGCCTTCATGGTCTGCAGGGCTGCAGGGGAAACAGAGATAGGATCAGGAGTGAGAGACTAAATGCTTGGAAAGCCCACCTGGTTCAGGGAACAATCAAAATGAAAACTGCTCAGTAATGTTTGACATTTTGTACTTTCTCCTTCCGCCTCCACAGCACATACAGTATTGCCTCAGATCACTACAAGACCTCTTAGGTCTGTGGAGAATATAACTTCAAAAAGACTGGTCCTCCTTCAGTTGGGTTGGTCATATGACATTTAGCTCTGACAAACAGCTTTGACTAAAATAATAATTTCTTCTGGCAATTTGCAGTCAGAAGCCATGACTGGTATCAGAGCTGTCCACATCCCCTCTCTGGTGCATATCCCCTTCAGCTCCTCAGCATGGAGCTTTAACCTCTGCCTAGCTTGATATTCATGTGCATTTTTAGCGAATGAAAAATATGGATGTACTTTCTTAGACTATCAAAACCTATATGTTCATATACTCATTCTCCTATCTTGAAAAAATTTCACACTTTACCCCTACAGACAGGCACAAGTATCTCTTTTAATAAATCCCTTGGTTGTAATAAAACAGGTATTACAACTCATCCCTTTTAAAGATCTAGGAAAATTATTACCCAAAGCTACTGAGATAGAGGTATAGACTTTGTAGCCTTTTATTAATACATCACATGGTGTTGCTATCAAATATAACTTGTGATATTACTAAACATTACATTGGTTCTCAAAACAAACCATGAATTTGGGGGAAAACTATTCTGCTCATACCCTTTAACTGAGACTATGGGTAGCAACAAACTCAGTGCCCAAGGCTCACCTGCCTTACCACTGGCTGCAGACTTACAAGTCTGAACGGGCAGCCAAGACCTGAGCCCTACCACTGCTTCCTGACACTGCTTACAGGAACAGGGACAGGCTGATACTGATCTGCTCAAAGCTGTAAATCCCTCTCTGCTGCCACTTCACACAAACACTATCCATGGGCACACAGGAGAGGTCAAAACCATGCGATGCACCCATAGAAGGTTGGAAGTGCTAGATACTGGCATTGGTACTCATTGCTAACATGATTGTTTGGGGCACAAAGCACTAACATTAATGGCAAGAGATCACATATTGTCCCTGATGGTCTTCAGAGGGAGAAGGCTGCTTTCAGAACATGTGGTTTCGTGCCCATGTTGTCCCAGATACACTTGGGATCCCCTGCACGTGCTCAACAACACTACACAGATATCCACAAAGCTGGGTAATTCCAGTGCTCCTGAGACACATGGCAGTAATACCTTGGCTCTGTCTAAGAAAATTTCCAGGCCAGTTGAACATTTCCAACAAACTTTTGCAGAAAGCACAAGGTCCAAGTTTGAGTGAACAAACATCATTCTAGTCCAAAAATTACTCAGAAGTATGTTTTCTTTTAATAATGAGTAACACAGAAAGCTTTTTCTTCTCTGATGGTAAGCAAAGAAGTCAGAAAACAAATGAGATTTAATCATAGTTCTGAGCAGTACAAGGACAAGGTCATTATAAAGCTTTCCATTTCCTCTCAGAATTCTCTGGGAAATTCTTAGGATCATTCCCTTGCCTGAAAAGTACCACATTCTGGTGGCACAAAAAATGGAAGTTGTACTGCAGTAGGAGAAAGGGTTTGTGGCTTATTTTATATAATAGTGGTCATATCTGTGGCTGGAGTACAAGGCAAATTTGAGTGAAAATCAATTTTACATATTTTCGAGAGTGGATCTCAGACATGCTCACACACACAAAAAGACACATATATATGTTCCTTCCTGAATTTTTTTTTTGCAAGGCAGAGGCTGTCAGGAGTTTTTGACTTATATGAAAATACAATCAGCATATCAAAACAGATTTGTGTTTAGACTATCAAGACGAATTTACAACCAGAATATGTTTATAAAATATTCTTTTCAAGGGAAAGTGGTTCTTGACAGGTTCTTAAAGCTTTTTTGCACATTGTTCTTCAAATGATGATAATGGGAAAATTCATGAGATAAGCAAATGCCTTTTCCTCCTTACATGGTGAAATTTACTACAAAATTTCAACAACATGAAGAAAACCCTGACCATCTCTAAAAGAAGTGCTGAAACAGAGGTTACGTTTTCATCTTCTTGTAAAGCTGGCTAAAATCTTTCAGTATTAGGTAGTACTACAGATCTGCAGCTCAAGCTGAAAGGACTGGCACAAGGATATAGGACAAAGGCTTTTTATTTTCCTTTTTGAAAGGGTTTTGGGTGCTAAGAAGAAAAGAAAATTCTCCCTTTTTAGTTTAATTTTTTTTTCTATACAAGGAACAAGATAAAACATTCCATTTCTTGGTCTGATTCTTACAAGAAATAAGAGAGTATGCAAGTTATGTTAATGTATCCACCTGAAGGTCATGGAATCTGTGATTACAAGGATTTGCAATGCTGAGTCTTAAAAGAAATTGCTTGATTTTTCATCACAGTCGTACTATACTGAATTACTACCAAATTATGATGTATAGTTTTTTACCTAACCAAACATATTCATTCTACTTTTAAATTTTACCTCTTTTAACATTCATGAAGAAGTCTGGGAACCTTACCAGATGTGAGACTTTAAAGACCTCTTTAAATATACCTACTTCTTAGTTTGGGGGTGTTTAGAGGGCATATCATAAGCAGAAGGCCTCTACCAGTTCACATGAGGTTATTCATCCCCTGGCCCTTTCTGTCAGTGTGACAGACCACGCAGAGAATGTCCCTGGTGGCTCACACTGAGTCTTGTGGGTGGTTTAATGTGTGGGAGTCATGCTCTTTCGTTCTGAAGTACCTCCAGGAGAAATCACCCTCAAATTTATGCTGCTATTTTTGTGCGACTTGTTTGCAGTAGAAAGAGGAGTTTACCGTGTACTTTTGTGCTCTACTGTAGACATAAAAGGAAGCGTCAAACTTCCACTGCTTATTGCCAAACTGAATAGAGATATCAAAGGGGAAGTCCAAGATGGGTTTTTTCCCTCCCTTCAAAGCCATTACTTCATAACAAATGGCCTTTAGAGAGACAGCCAGTGATTTACCCGAGGCTGAAAGCACAATCTCTCCCCAGTGGGCTCACAGCAAACTCACAAAAACTGATGTGATTTTGTAGTTATGCTCTGCAGTGCCAGATGATTTGCCTTTGAACTCTCCAGGCTCCTGCTTTCTGGAGGCTCAACCTTTAATTTATGAAACACCCCTTTTCCACATTTGATTCTATCAAGAAAAAAAGTCATAGTATTTGCTTACCTATGTAGCAGACTGTTTTAAATGAAAACATTGTGCCAAGGCCTGTTTATGCAACTCTCTTGGAGCGATATAATATAAACAAATAGGTATTGTGGTATCCTGAAACCTCAGCAGCTCTAAGCAGATTCAGTCGTGCCATCCCAGGTCAAGACCAGGGATGTTCACTCTCTTGGCACACACAGAGATGCATGGGAGCAGTGTTACTCATGGGCCTATGCCCATGCCAGGCTGAAATGGGTGACAAAACTTCGAGGCAGCACAGCAAGGTGACACAAAACTCCAAATGGCCCATGAAATTATATTATCTGTGACCACAGGGCAACCACAGCAGTGGGAGAAAAGAACCATTCCTAAGGCTATGACTGTTCACCCTGATGGTTAAAAAAGAAAAGGGAGGAAATTATTATACCCTTGGGGAAAGGCAGAATGAATCTGGGTAGCCAACATGTAGGCACAGAAACCCTTTTGACTCTGACAAGCAAAGCCAAGGAACCAGTGCCTGCTAGGTGTGCAGGTGAAAATGTGTACTTACTGCTCTGTTGACCCAGTTCCCATCTGGTTCATTAGCTTTTATTACCTGGCGCAGTATCTTAAGCTAGCAGAGCAGGGGCACACACATCAGTGCCCAGGGAAGGAAAGAGAGAGGATGGAGGTAATGTCTTAAACTAACACAGCTGGGAGCGTGAGTCAGAGACCCGTGGCCCTTGACAGTCATCCACCTTTGCATGACAGAAAATGGACTCTGGTTTAATGCTGTCACTTCCAATTGCCAAAATGCATGCTAAAGGGCAGTGCTGGGAACAGAAAGCATCAGGCATTAGTCTTCTGGGGATCTGCAAACAGAGAAGCTTCAGGATAATCCATGGGTAGGGGACTGGGGATGAGAACCCCCCAGGTTCACTCCTCCTTTTTTTACCACAGCCTTTGGGATTACATTCTGCACGGTGTGCTACCACAGAAAGCCGCCTCTTTTCCAGGATGAGCATCTGTATGCCTCCACAGTGAGTGTTTGCTTTGCTGTTTGTGGAAAAAAGACTTAGATATTTGATTACACAGTGCTTTTCTGTGGTTTATGCTGTACCCATGCTCTGTCTATCAGTTCTGGTCTTTCTAGGAAAAAACAACTGTGAACAGGAAGAGTTCCAACACTCTGGGAGGAACTCTGGCTTTTCTCTTGAGCCGGAAGGTTCAGCATGGAGAAGGGTTGTAGAATGAGTGGCTTGGGTGTATTGATGACTCTGGCTCCACGTCAGGGCTGTAGGAATCCAGGCTGGATGCCACTGGCAGGTGCATGGCACCAAAAAGCAATTTTCCATACAATGCTGAGAATCTCTGAGCCAGCTTTAAAGGCAAATGACTGGTACCCATTCACCTGGATGCTAGGCCTTTACTGCCTTTTGGTTTTTTCACAATAAAAGGCATTTCCTATGTGTCTCATGCAGCCAAAAGGTCAGCTGTGGTGAGAGAGCTGATGAAGTTGCCCTTGCATCCTCCAGGACTGAAAGGACCTATGGTCCAAGGTACTCACCTTTGAGTTTGTTCTGTTTCATTATGGGGGCCTTATCTGTAAGAAAATCATTTTGTTTTGGTAGCACATTCTGTTAACAAGATTGTGGGGGAGAACAATAAAACATTTTCTTTCCCTTTGATATTTGTGACGGCAAAGCATCTCAGCTACAGGCAGTAAAATAATAACAGCAGTGTTGAGTACATGGCAAACAAACAGCAAACCTGAGGTTTCTCGCCACAGGCTCTGTAGCCTTGCAAACTCAGCCAGATGTGCTCGGCCAGCACCTGCACACTTGCTTTGTTGTTGTTGTTGTTGGACCAGACCAAGTCAGTCAAACTTGCAGAGAGCTGGTTTGCAACTGGACCAGGACTTCAGACACTTGAGGAAAGAACCCCATCTCGGGTTACAGCAATTAGGCGTCTCTCCTCAGATGTGTTCAAAGCCCCCGAGAGTCTTGGACTTTCCCAGCAAATTCCTCTGGAATGTAAATAGTCTTCAGATCCTCCACCAGCTGCCAGCAAGGCTTCTTGAGGTTGCTGACGGGGAAGTCCTCATGACATAATCCAACTAAATAAAAATAGTAGTAATATTAATATTATTATTAACAATAATAATATTAATATCATTATTATTATCATGGTGTTTGGCTGGGGGAATTTTTGCCTCAGAAGAAGATGTGTTTGGGAAGATTCTGAATAGAGAATGCAGTTCTATTTCAGAACAGGTCCATTTAAAGCAAGATTCGCTGGATATTGCTAAGGTATCTGCTCAGAGGTCTGGCTGACAATGTACTTACAAACCAGAGGAATGTTTCCTTTAGGTCCAAGTGGAAATGTTGAAGCAGATGTTTTAAATAAAGATCCTGGCACTGCAGATATAAGCCGATTGAAATATGCATTTATATGCATTCTGGAGATATAAAAGAAGTTGAAAGCAGTAACTATGGCTCCTTTTTGACCCATGGACAGTCAAGAGGACTCTGAACCTCTGGGGTTTGGTCTCAGTTCTGTCACTGCCTTCCTGGATAACCTTGATTAAGTTGTTTCATCTCTTGTGCTTCCATTTCCCCAGACACAACCCAAGGTGTGTGCCACAGCCTCCCTCACAAAGCAGGCTGTGGAAAAAGCTGTGCATGAAAACCTACCAGTGGTGTCAGGCACAGACAAGCATATGTGAACACTGGCACTGCTCCTGAGAGATGGGACAGTATACTGGAGGTGACAGGTAGGGGGAACAGGGCTTACAGAGGGAGTATTTGTCAGCTTGGGTGCTTGTATCAGTGTAAGGGTAACAAGAATGCTGCCTGAAAGGTACATTGGCTGGCACTCAAATATTCCTTGGAATTTTATTTTTTTTAATGTAGGCCAAGGAGTTCTTTGCTGTAAAAGAAAAAACATAACAAGATAAGCAGGCTTGAAGGGACATGGCAGGAAACATGTGGCAAGCCATGATGGGCTTTGACAAAACTTTCTATTTTCAAAGTAGCTTAATATAGTCCTGAAAAAAAAAAGTCTTCATTGTTATGAAGTATCTACTTGTCCTTCTTAAAAATATCTTAATTTTAAGGGCATCAGAGCAGGCTGATCTTTTGGCACCTAACAACAGTATTTCATTATCGGATCTCAGACATATCCAAGCCCTGGGAATATTGTCACTGCCAAGGCTGGAGCCTGTTCCTAAGCAAAGCTTCTGCTGCATGTGCTCCAAAAACCTTTCCTTTCCTAAAACACAGGCTACTGAAACACAGATTTCTAGTCAACAGGAGAGTGATATTTTTAGACACTTAGAATCATGATTTCAGGAGCCTAAGGGAGGAAAATTATATCAGCATTCAAGAGGTCCATCCAAGAGATGTATC
Source organism: Anthoscopus minutus (assembly GCA_013399455.1). NCBI lineage: Eukaryota > Metazoa > Chordata > Aves > Passeriformes > Paridae > Anthoscopus > Anthoscopus minutus. Next base: position 70,592 of record VWYI01045546.1, read on the forward strand.
AGTTATTTAACAGATAAGTACATGCAGAAAGATCAAAGCCTCTTTCTGGGATGAATAACCACGATTCACAGAGCTGGGAGGTGCAAAGAAATGACTCCATCTATCTATCTAGCTATCACTTCTTAGGGAGAACAAAAGTATTCATTCACACTTACTTGAAGGCATTCCTTTCTCCACCAATGTTTAAAGTACCACCCTGTAGCACTCAAATGGCAGGTGAAGTAGGAAGAGGAACAGCGAGTTCTTGACAGAAGAAATAAGTCATCGTTCCCTCCCACCGGCAGAAAGGGAAGTCAAGCACAGCTGGAATGGCACACAGCACCGGGGGAAATCACCTCTTTGTTTTCACCTCCTCCTTCTTCACGTCCTACTGTGGCATGCCCGCAGGCACTGAGGTTGCAGACAAGGAGGTAGAAAATACCCATGCGGGCTTTCCAGCTTGTTTTGACGCGTCGAATATTTGGAAAAGCAAAGTGAGATGTCTATGTCCTTGCCGTATCCAAAAGCAAAATCCTCCGGTGTTTCCAAGCTGCTCCAAGAGCTGGGAGTTCACATTTCCCTGTAAGCCTGTGTGGCTGAAAGGTTTCCTGAAACTGTGGAAGTTTGCAGCAGCAGCTACCAGGGCATGATGGCCACTTACCACACTTATCACCCTTGCCTGAAAAAAATCGTAGGTAAATAAGCCTGACCCAGAAAAATTGACCACTCTGTCTTCCAGCATCTCAGAACAAGACAGGGAAATCCATAGGAGGTGGCCATATATTGGCCACTTCTGCCAGCAAATCCATTGCTCACTCACAAAAGGAGTTGGGGGTGTCCCCTCCCTTCTCCCTAGAACCTGCTTTCCAGATATGCCATGTCCTTTGGAGGCTTCTGGGAGCCCCTCTCCTCACTACCCCATGTCAGCTCTCCATTCCCCCTTTTCCAGGTCCCATAGTGACTTCCTTCATTGTCCTTTAGAAACTCCTCTATCTCCTGGGTGTCCTTTTCCCTCCTCTGTGCCCACTCCCTGCTCCCCACCAGCCCTGCTGACACCCAGCCAGGCACTGCACGTTCCTCCCTCCCCTCTCTGCCCTCCTCACCACAGAGCAGGGAAGATATACAGGACTGTGCTTTGGGTATTGTTGTGTTGGGCAACAGCCATAAATAGCTTTTGCTCCCCTGAGTAGCAGAGAAGAATTTGAGACCCTGATAAACAAATATTAGAGTTCCCACGGGTGCTACAGACCCCACTTGCTGCAAATGTAATGTCCTTCTACAAGAGAAGGGTCCTGCTTAGCACCAAAGGCCCTAATTCAGCCAGGCATCCCTGTGGCCTGGCCAAGTGTCAGTGGTGTCCTGCAGCAGGTGGCCCTAGGACAGATGAACCTGAGCCTGAGGTGTCTTGGCTTCGTCAACCCATAAATAAAGGTATTTATTTCTTGTTTATTTCATGCTCAATCAGATATGCTCTGCACTGCTCACCTGCTCCCACCTCATGCTACAAACAAGACAGAACATTGCTGATGTCATTGACTTTCCTAAGGGGCATAGCGCCCGTAAGATGGCAGCTGAGTGTCTCCCACACACAGTCAGAAGAGAAGCTGTAAGTCCAATTTTTTACCACTAAGCAGAGGAAAACCTTTCTCTCACTTCAGGCTGTCTTCTCCAGCTGGGTAACATCAGTACCCTGCCCTGCACTGTGCACTGCTGGGGTGTCCATGCATGCTGTCTGTGCCCAGTGGAGAAGGGGAATAGAAAACCTCTCCCTTGCTTTCCTTCACCTTTCATCTGTATTTCTTTATTGCAGATCACAGCTCTGTGGGCTGTCTTTCCCTTCATTGTACTCCATCTGTTCATACCCCATTAGTGGCGCACAAGCATGGCCAGGTGCCTTCACACTGCCATCACCCGCCTTGAGGGCAAGTGGTTCTCTGATATTGTGTGGGCTGAGAGATGGGAGCAAAAGCCATTACTGCCCCACCAGCTCACACACTTAACCCAAGAGGGCCGATTCCAGGAACATGCATGGACTCTGCGTGTCCTCAGAATGGGGCCTGCAGAGCAGTGCCAGTGCACCTGCCAAATTGCACAGGGCTGCCACTGCCTTGAGGGGAGCAACGTCTCTTCCTGGGTGTAGAAACCAGAGAGGAGAATGCACCCTGGGATGCAGATTTCAGAAGGAAAGAGATGCAGAATGTGAGAGCTCTGCTGGCAGGAAGATGCTTCTTGCATGCAGGAGCAGAGCGAAGCCACAGTACAGTGTGGGAAGACATCAACAGAACACCTATGCTTTCTGACGCTGCTTGTAAGACTTTCAGCTTTCAGGCCCAATTGGCTGCTTTGAGATGAGTTTTCCATAGGAACATGGAAGAGCCTGCAGCTAAAACCCTTTGCAATAGTGAGATTGGATCATGAACATTGTTCAGCCCATAAGTTTGGCAGACGTCTAATTTTGGCAAAGCTGCAAGTGTCCCAACATGCTGGAGCAGGGCTTAGCAGTTAGCAAATGGCTTTCAGACAGAGAAGGGAGTTTTGTTGTTCTTGGAACAATCTGCCTAAATTTGGTCAAAATATAGGAGCTTTTGGAGAAATTTTAGTTTGCACATCCTCAGGAAAAAACTCACTGTATCTTCCCCAGGAACAGTATCCATTGAGCATGTCTAGAACCAGGTCTTCAGAAAGATTTGTGCTAAAGGCTGATGTAGAGCACTACCAGATTTAAGCTGAGACAGTAATGGTGCTTCACCTGAGGAACCCTGGCTCCTCCTAAACCCAGGAAATATGGAGAAAGCAGATATCTACATAGATGCAGATGGACCAGGCACCAAAAGTAGGTAAGGAAATGGGTAGAATGGGTAGGGATAAAAGTCTGGAGGTCAGTCAGAGGATTAGACTGGGATTACATACAGTGAATATTGCTTATCATATGCCAAAGGCTAAAACAGTATTAATTATGGTGCTGTAGTCTCTTCATATAACCATTGGTGAATCTGTGTCTGCCTCTCTTTCCCATTTTAGCTTCTATTACACAGTCCCTCCTTCTCCTGTCATCTCCTCTCCCCCTTTCCTAAAGCCCTTCCCTCCGTCTTTGACCACTGTCAACATTGCTTTTCTCATAACATCAATATTTTGCTGTAATCTCACAGCTGTTTACTTCTTTGGACTTACTCTGTCATGCTGCCTTCCAGCACAGTCCTGTCCTCCCACACACTGCATCTGACATTTAGGGGACTTGAGTTTCTTGAAGCACTGTGCTCTCTCCAGCATGGCTGAGCACTGCTCTTACCTTCACCCAGCACTGCTAACTGATCCTCCTTACCTGCTCCATGGCCTAGGATTACTTTGGATTACATGAGGATTACTTTGACTTATTCTATGTCCAGGACAACTTCCTGCAGCCTTACAAAATTCATTTGCTTGTTCTTTCTGAATTTTATTGAAACATTTCTGCACCTCTAAATTAATTTGTTCTTGCTCCTGCCCCTCCACCAGCACAGAGGGTTTCTGTTGCCAGAAAGCTCTTTTCTGAATTCCTTTCCTCTCTTGCCTAGTCATTTTTCCCAAGGACCTCGGCCTATCTGTTAATCTCCCTTTCCTACCTCTTCTACAGCTTCTCAGGTTGGTATTACAAAGAAGGGAAATGTAGTCAATCTCACCTCTCAGGGTTGTGGGAGGGGACTGTTGTGTTGCTCCATCTTTCCCAGTTCCTGCCATTCCCTCACTTATTCCCAGGAATGACAGCTTACTGGATATTTCTTTGGGCCAATTCAATTCACTGACCCTGCAGAAAATGTCCTTCTGAGGCTTTTCACTTGGATTTTTTCTTTCCTTCCAGGATATTTTTCTTTTCGGATGAATTTAAGTAGTGAACTGAAAGCCAGCAGGGCAGGGGAAGAGGCAACAGCTGGCCAAAGAGAGGAAGAGGGCAGCGGGTGGTGGGCTGGGACCTTCCTCTTTCAGTGGCCACAAGTTGTGAGATTGGCTCAGAACTCTGACTGTAGCTCCACCCTCACTTTCCTTTGATTCTTTTCTTCATATTATGAACGTGTGTCACCCTTATAGAACAACAGCCTCAATTTCTATTGCTTTTTTGTCAAAGACCTCTAGGTTTCCTTCTCTTTAAGATCACTGGTGAAAGGATTTTACATTCTCTTCCATCTAGAGCCTCCAAATGGCACTCTGCTGAGATTCACCTCTTTTCTAGCTAAACCTCAGTCAAATAATCATTAACAAGTGTCTTGATCTCCTCACACACAGCAGTGGTCATGAAACCCTTGTCTTCCCTGGCTCAGGACTCCAGCTATCACTGACACTTGTCTCCCAGTCTTCTCTCCTCAGTCCCTGGCACGATGGGTAAAATGGAAGCCTTCTTCATCTGAAATCTCTGTATTTTCCTATTAAAGCTGTATATAGATTCAATGCTTGAATAAACTTTTTCGCACCACAGTGTTGCTGTGAACATGCCATAGGGAGACTTTTATAGTACCTTAGATGGAGAGAGCCTTGGCTTTCTACCCAGAAAATAGGCAGCTTTTGCTACCATGTCTTCTAACAGCCCAAGATGCTCAAAGACTCCACAGGAGCAACTCCATCTTGTAGTATTCTAGCATGATTATTGCATTATGGAAAGCAAACCTGAATAAAAAACAATTTTTACTGGTATAACTGAATCTATGTTAGTGCTTTTAGTGGCATAACCATGTTTGTAAAAACCTTTCACACTTCTGACTGACCTGATATTGCCAGAAAGGTTTTACATATAATGAGTCCACAGATTTATTTGCCTCAGGCATTTCTACCAATGGTTCTGGCTGGGTTTTTTTGTTTGTCTTGTGTGTTTCTGTACTAAGTCAGGTGCACAGCATGCCAAGATTCTCTCTCACTAGCCAGTGTGTATATCTGAGTATTTGGACAGGGCTAAGCAGTCCCAGCACCTGTGCAAGCCCAAGTTTGAAAATACAAAGTCCTCTCTGCTACTACAAGGGGCAATGCCTTGTAGAGAATTTTTGCAAAGAAGTATTTCTTTGCAAAGGATTTCTATGCAAGCAGGAGTAGGATGACTCCTTTGAGAGGCTTCTGGGAGCCCAGAAGTAATTCCTCAAGGCTGGGCTAAACCTCAGAGGAGACCAAACCTGTTATTGCAGAGCACTGAGTACTGGGATCACCAGCTGAGGAACAGAGGAAGTCCCAAAAATGGCAGCCAGTGCTGGACCAAGATCAGTGCTGTGTCCTACATTCCCTTATTTTACATATGAACAGAAAGAAACAATAAAAATACTGCACTTTTCCAGACAGCCTGCTTTGGGACAGTGGTATAGATGTAGGCATGGCTAATACAGGATCTCCATGTGAGCCCATCATTTTAAGTAAAGGAAGCTTTTAGGTGTGGTCTCAAAAAGGGAATACAGTAGTAATTTCAAGTACCTTTGCATTACTCTTGGGGGTGATGGAGTCCTACTGAAGGCAGGCACTGCCTGTGACTCTGCAGCCTGTTGAGCAGGATGTTCCCTACAGAGCTTTTATAAAAAGCAGTACTACTATGGAGAAAGTAGAGTGGCTTTTATTCAGGATATCAAGTGAAGAGCCAAAAGGTATCTTCAAGAAAACAATGCAGAGATGACACAGACAAAAGGTGGGGTTTTGCATATTTGGACAAGATACTTTGCAAGAATACCAGGAGAAAATTCCCCACATTTAAAAGGAAATCAGGCAGGATTGCATTACAACTGGCTCCCTCCTTGCTTTCATTTGCCTAAGGGCCAGGCCTTCTGCATTTCAAAGACATGCACTTCTCCACAAGCTTTGTGTGGTTTTTTTTCATCTCAGCATCTCTGCTCTCCATCTCTTCTTTGTGGCCTTCATGGTTCATGCTGGGTTTTTCCAATGACAAAAGTCCATTTATTTGCTTTCTTGGGAAGATGGACAGCAAAGAAAGATGCTACCAAAACTGTTGCTAGGTTAAAAAGAGGGAATAGAGAGGATAGGGAAGTATATTGTCCAGCACAGATGAATGCTCTCACCAAAGTAAACACTGCTGTATGATGCAAGTGGACAATACTGTTGGGACAGGCACATCATCGTCATCAGAGTACCCTGGCACTGTGCTGAGACAGAGGAAGCTGCATTTGGTGTTTTTCTGAGGTGTTTTCCATCAGCTGGTGGAAAGGTAACATTTTTCTAGCAGTAATAAAATGTAAAACAATGCACAAAGTATAAATCCTTATGTAAATAGGTTTTTCCCCAGTTTACAGTGCAGTGGGTTCAGTTTAGATGAGCTTCTCTTATGATATTAAAGCTCTAAAGAGCAGCTGCAGTCAGTAACCAGACACAGCTGGAGACCGAGATGTGAGTCCAGGGCCAATTCTCAAATCTAATTCTTTAAACTGCATTTTCTTTTTTTCCTTTTTTTTTTTTTCTGTCACAGTCCAGGTAGGAGATTGTTCTTAGTGACAAGCTTATTGCATGCTGAATCATGATGGATACTGTTATTTCTGACTTACCCTAGGAATAATGAAACATGCGTGTGTCTGTCTGTCCTTACCAAGACTGGGACCCTTAGACTGCATTTTCCTTAGACACTTAGACACTTATTTCTGACTATCCTGCTCAGGCAAGTGACTGCTATTTGGTGCTTTTCCACTTAAATGTGTCAACCTGCTTGTTCAGGTTTCTTTGTCACAGGCTACATTACCAGAATTCCCCTCTTAGCCTGTAGCCCAAGACAATGCTTGTTGGCTGAATTGTTGCCCACATAGGTGAGGTTCCTGGTGGCCATGACACTAAAAAGGCTTCTTGTCCTCTGGAAATCACTGAAGATTTATCTAAACAGACTCTCAAGAAAGTTAAGAGGGCTCTGCTAAAGTTGTGAACTCATTTCTGCAAGTAAAAGCACGCTTGTTGCCTTCTGAAGGGGAAGGGTACAGGTAAGTTGCTTTCCTTTCTGTGGACTGACTTTGCAGTTTTAATTGAGTCATCCCAGTTTTCTTGCTTCCTGGGAGGTGGGCCAACAATTGGCAAACTCCCCAATCCCCCCCACTACATTCTGAGGATTCCCTGTGCCCCCGATGGCTACAAGACACCTACCACATACTGAGAGGAGGGGAAATTCTGGGAGTAATGTGGGAGAGAGCAGGACTGGGCATGCAGCTGGGTCCCAGGACAACTCTGTTGGCTCATATCCTCCTGCAACTGAGGATTGGGGATTGCTCTTCAAAGGGATAGCTTGGCACTCGCCAACCTGTCAGTGTCTGATAACTGTATTCTCTTTCTGGCCGTTCTGCGGGTGGCTCCAGCTCTGTGTCTGGCCACCTGCTCACTAAGTAACTCTGGGAAAGCAGCAGGAAGGTCAGCCAATGACAGGGAAGAGCAAGACATGTCCTTTCAAGGGCATCCTATGTAGCTATGCTGCACTTGGAATAATGTCCAAATTCTTCTGGGCCTTAGCAAAATGACAGTCTCTCTTGCATCCCAAAGTCAATGAGAATTGTGGTCACAGTGCCATTTCCAGGTCTGGTCCTTTGGCAACAAGATAGGATCACTAGCACATATGAAAAAATAGTGAAATGTCGGTGTCAGATTGATTAATGGTAAGATTTAATGATCTTAGAAGTCTTTTCCAACCTTCTGTGGGTGGGAGTGGATGTTGTTCTGGCTGTGCTATCACACTGTCATCCAGCATGCAAGTTAACACAGTCCTATTATGACTCCCAGCCACCTGCTCACCCACCCTGGAGAAACACTGGTTCATTTCTCTTGGTTCATGGTCTCTTGGACAGCACAGCTGGTTCCCTCTGAATCACAGAATCATTAAGGTTGGAAAATAACACCAAGATCATGAAGTCCAGCTGTTTACCAAGCTCAGGTGCAATGGAGAAAGCAGTGCACCCCAGAATGGCCTGATGATGTGGTATGGGAAATCTGCACCAGGTTTGCCTACCTTTACTCCACATTGCTCTGCCTGTACCCCAGAGGCTCCAGCTTCCCCATGACCTCACCCTGAATGTGTGGCATGCCACAGCCTGGAAGTTTCCTTAGGCCTCATGCTATATAAGCACCTTTGCAGTGGGCTGCCACGCATTCCTATTATTGCTTCAGACACTTTGAACTGAGAAAACACAGAAGAAACTTTGATCGTGTCCGAAAGCTCCAGCTGCACTGCAGGGAGCACAGAGGGCTGAGGCAGGACCCCTGTGACCTGGATGCAGTCACTCTGCTCTAGCCTTGAGCAGTACAAGCACAGCAGCTGACACTGCTGGGGGATTGCTGATTGGGGCAGCAATCACTCCTGCACTGGGAAAAAGAGTGTAGCAGAGCATCACAGTTTGTGGTGTCCCTGGAGGCTTTCACTTCTCTTTGGGAGACAGAGGGAGGAAGAGCTGTCAATTATTTCATGACAGCACTAGCAACAGCGCCTTCCAAATATAATTGCTCACTATATGTTTATTACCTGTAGGAACATCAACTTACAGTTACTGGCATAACATAGCAACTGATGTCCTTTTATTTTCTTTGCTTCCACAGATATTTGCTTGCTGTAGTTTAGTAACCACAGTGTAGTTTAGTAACACTCTACCTTCATTAACAGGGAGAACTTTCTCTTTACTGTCCAGACTGCCTGGACAGTAAAGCACCACTTGTGCCAAGGAACATTGTCAGAGGACACACCTTCACTTTTTCGGTGCTTATCATATGGAAAAGGAAAGATCTAGAAATGGAAATATAGTTTTATACTCCTTTTTTTAAGTAGATGATCTGCCTTGAGAAAAATGTTTAATGGAAGTTATCTTAAAGTCTAGCACAAAGCTCTTTTTGTGTGGGCAGAAATACTTCATGAAGAGCAAGAGGTACTTCCTAATATGCATGAGATTCCAGAGAATGTATTGCAGAAAAAAAAAAATATAATGTATGCTAACCATATCATCCTTATCCTTATCTCTTTTCTTTTTCCTATATCCTTCTCCTTTTCTATATCCTCCTCAGGACTCAGAACATTCCCATACAGGGCCATGCTGTATAAATGGAGTAGGAAAAATAACCAATGCCACAGTGATCATAATTAAGAGAGGAGCCCTCACTTCTGGCCCAGTGAAATGTCATTCCCTGCTGGGATTTATTTGACTGCTGCAGTGTGGCAGAACCAATGCTGATCAGAGGGATGAAGAGTCTCTCCTATGAGGAAAGGCTGAGAGAATGAGGATTCTTCAGCCTGGCCAAGCAAAGGCTTCAGGGTGTCCTAACTGGACCTTCCAATACCTGAAGAAATCTAACAGGAAAGGTGGAGCAAGACTATTTTCGAGAGCATGCAGTGACAGGGCAAGGGGGAATGGGTTCACATTGAAAGAGAGTAGGTTTAGATTAGATAGAAGGAAGAAACCGTTTGCTGTGTGGGTGGTGAGACACTTGAACAGGTTGCACATGTAAGTTGTGGATGCCCCATCCCTGGAGGTGTTAAAGGCCAGGCTGGATGGGGCTCTGAGCTACCTGGTCTAGTGGAAAGTATCCCTGCCCACGGCAGTTGGATCCCTTCCAATCCCAACAATTCTATGATTTTATGATTCTATGGTGTAGGTCATTCATGTGGAGGGTGAGAAGATTTCATATGGCTTCCTACTTGCAGGAGCACACAGGGGCCAGGAGACATCAGTATGGCAGCCTGGCTTCTCTGATACAAAGACATCACCCTGTGTTGAGGCATTGGCCAGATCCAGGCAGTGATGCACCCAGAGGACAAACAGACAGCTGCCTTACATCACAGAGTCCTCAGCCACGGCTTCCATGGGCCCTTTTCTGAACATGCATCCCTGTCCTGGTTTAGGACAAATTTGGGAGAAAACCTCCAAAGGGGGCCCCTCCAGGCAGCAAACCCACACAGCCCCTCCCCCCAATCAGTTCGAAAAGGACTTCTTGGAGAGAAGTGGAAAGAACCTGTTTATTGAACAGGCAAGGCACCCCTAGCACGCAAAATGAACAACACCAGATAACAACACTCTTTCACCGCTCTGAAAAGATGACAAACTCAGAAAGTCTCTCCTGGGAGTGGTCGCTCTGTTACCAGTCCCTCCTATGCTGGGGCAGCTGCTGCAGGCCACAGGGTGCAGACTCTTGGTGTTTCCCAGATCCCAGTCCAGAGCAGGTTCAGGTGGTTCCAGAGAAAAAAAGGGAAAGAAAAAAAAAGAGCAGTCCAGGGAAAAATTTGGACTGCTTAGATCAACCAATGAGCAAAAAACAAGAGCAAAGCAAAGCCAGAGCCAAGCAAGAGCAGAGCAAAAGCCAAAGCAAAAGCTGCACTACTTACTGCCGCATCTCTGTGTCCCGCCAGCCACTGGGGGAGTGAGCAGACTGATAGCAAAAACCCAAACAAAACTTCACTCTTCAAAGCCAGTCTTGAAGACACAGAACATAATATCCAGCATAAACAGAACACATGATTAGGGATACAAGCACTGTAACATCACCCTAGGACAATCCCATTTGTCTGACAGGAAGGTGTTACAGCTCTTATCCCCAGTGCCTGTGTGTGGGAGGGTATGTAAATACTTAGAGCAACCAGCACAGAGGGAGATACAAGCTATGGGTGAAGCCCAGGACCCCTGAAGGCCATTGCACTCAGAGTGAAAGAAGAAATGTTGTGGACCATATGGTCAAAATATCATAACTACCAAACTAAACCACAGACCTGACAGTTGTGTACCTGGGAGGGACATACGGATTTCTTGTCTGTGAAACCAGAGCAGCCTCTAGTAGTGCACAGGGGAAATTTCCACCAGAAAGAAGGAGAGGATTCCTGGTGTAGGACCAGAAAAGTAACTGAGAAATCACCTAGAATGACTCACAGAAATAATACTTTTAACAGAGAGAAGGATGAGCCTAGCATTACCTCAGCAAGTTCTGATCTGTAGCAAAATGGCATTGCAAACTCAATTCTTGCTCTATCACAGAGCCATTTTCTTCTGTCTGCTTAGGCACCAGTTCATTTCAGTTAACAGAAGACCTTTAAATTTTGTCAGTTCATTTGAATATTTCCAGAGGAGGTATGTTTACTTCACATTCTTCATACTTTGCACATACTACTGCTTGGTCACTTCTCTGATTAGTAAGAGAGTACATTTTGTGGAGAAAGTCTGTGTAAGCATGTGTGTTTATCTTTTTCTTAATAAATACCTGCATCAGAAACTTAATCAAAAATGCATTTGTTCACAGCAGTTGCTTCACAACCCTCTGTTAATTCAGAGACTCACTGCTTAAATGCAACACCAAATTCAGAGCAGTTGTGCACAAGAAGAGGCTTGTTGCCCTTCTAAAGCATGCGAGTGTGGCTTAGCACCACTAGACCAGGTGGGTGCTGGGCAGAGGGAGGGAGGTCATATCCACTACAGAAAAGCCTGTGAGATGGAAAGGAGAGGTAATCACAAGAAGGAAGTGGGAAGGGGTGGAAAGGGTTTGGAAGGAGAGAAAGGGCAGGAGTGCACAGAGTGAGCCTGAAGGGAAGGGTGAGAAGGAAGCTAAGAGGCCCAGGGGATATTCAACCTTTAGGATATCCTTTAGGATACTCATCCAAAAAAAGCCCAGTTAAAACCACCAGGTGCTTTCTGCATTCCATATGCTAATTCCTGGTTCTATCTTCTCTCCACAGGCTGGAGAAGCTCAGTGCTGATGATGGAGGTAAAATGAGCCGCATCTCATCACACCTCCACAGCTGGTCCCATAAGCACATTATGCACTTGTTTAATCATCATCAGTATGCTTAGTCATTGGAAAGAACAAGAGGCAGCCGTCTCCTTAAGATACAAGGATATCATCTGCAACTTGGAGCCTCCCACGACAATGGGTGCTTTCACAGGAACTCTTCTGAGTGACAGAGGCTCCGTGGTTTCCTGGTGCCTGGCGCCCATCCACTGAGATCACCTGCATCAGAGGGGTACTTGGGAATGCAACCCAGAGCTTGCTTGGGTATGCAGACCCAGGAGGAAGCACAAGATGTGTATCCTGGTCCTGCTCTGTTCACTCCCTGGGAGGCAGCAGGATAAATGTGACACTACCTCTTTCCCCGGTGAAAGGTATCTGAGAACACAACTTGGTATTGTTACCAGGAAATATGAGTGGTGAATGCAACACTCCCTGTTTCATAATCAAAGAAACATCACTGACCCCATCTCTGACTAAAGGACAACATATTTCCTGCTTCTGGGTGTGGAGTTAAACTGACATGGGGGAATTCTTGAAGCCCTTTTTATTTCTGATTAAATGAAGTATCCACATGGGAGCACACAGCCTGCTGTGCTTGGTGTCATTGCCTCCTACCAAGCTCCCTCCAGAACACCATCAGAAGGGCAGGAAGGAAACAGGAACAAAAAGGAAGACAGTTACACTCTCCCAATACGAATGTTGGGCGCTAGCAATGTGTGGTGCTGCAGAAGTGCAGAGGCTTATTCTTGAGCAGTTGTGAAACAAACAGAAGCTGCCACCAGTTACATGCATTGCTCAGGGGATGTTAGCCCACTATGGTCCTGCTGGCAGCCACTCTTACCAGATACTGGCAAGCCAAGGTCATCAAAAAATGACACTGATCCACGGGGAGCTCTGGCAATACTGGCACTGCAGCAGTAGGCACCAGTTCTTGTTTTAAAAGGACAATTATGAGAGAGACAGAGAGCCATGCTTTCACCAGGGAGCAGAAGGACTGCTGAAGATACTGGCATTCCTGCTATGTGTCACATAGTCCATTAGACAACTGATTCACTCATTTCCTACTGACTTCTGTCTCTTCTACATTTATGCCATAATCTCGCAAACTGGGAACTTTCAGGCAAACAAGGAAGGGCAGGGGTGGCAGCTATAGCTACAGTGAGACTGGCCTGGCAGCAATATCTCCTATAATGACTCCAAGTTTTAAGTATTGTACAAGAAAATCAAAAAGATGGGTAACATTCTAAATATTATCCACATTCAGGAGTTGGACTTTACCTGGAAGTTCTAAAAATAAATATTCCAATGGTACATGATTTCTGTTTCACAGTTCTTTCTCTTTCTATTTTCTGTTTTGAAAATCAATACAGTTATACAATCTTTAGTTACAGGAGTTTAGAATTGAGACTTTTGTACTCGGAAAGGGGAATTAATTAATCTTTATATGCACCCAAAAGGGATTGTGGAGAAGTTGGCCCCCTCCCAAAAAGAGTTCAAGTTAACAGCCAGTCACACAAATTTTCTTGACAAGGTCAGGAAACAAAAAGGAAGGAAGCAGAAAATGAAAGATATTAAAAGCAAAACAAAAGCTGTTTTTGCTGGGATAGTCTGCTAGGAAACATTGAGGCAGCAGAGAAAAAAAAATGCAGATTTGCTGCTTTTCATAATGAAATTATCTCAGTTGAAGACATCATCCTTGAAAACAATTATGAACCCCTCTACTGTTTTAGAAAACCACTCCCCTGAGAATTTCATGCTACCCTAACAAGAGCACTTTAATATAAATCTTCTCACCCATAATCCTCAGTCAGGTATTTAAATGTTCCTAAAGCTCAAATCCTTCCAGTGCTGATATGGATCCATTTCTACTTTCTATAAAGTCTCTAAGAAATTTTGTTAATAAATAGAAAAATTAATAACAATTTTCCCTGTGAAAGTTGTCCTACTGTTGCACATCAGCAAGTAATCTGCGTTAAAATAAATTCTGAATTTGAAATCTATCTGAGAAGGCAAGTTGGCACTTGGTCTTGCAAACAGCAGGGGACTGTTTTTGTGTATGTGAGAGGATGTGTGAGCCTACACATATATTCTTCAAATATTTGAAATTATTTTCACTTGATATCCTTTACCCCCTCTTTCTGCCAGTGAGAATATGAAAATAATTCCCATGTAAGATTCCTTCAACAAGAACTTTACTTTTTTTCTTTTCCAGTTTTTACACTGTCTCCAGTCAGGGAAAATGTGTGGTAGATGACTATTCAAGCCCTTAACTTTCCCCTTTTCCCTAGGGCCAGTGTTAAATTGCCGCCTTTTATTTTTTCCCTGGTCTTTTCTTTTTATTAGTTCTCTAGCTCTGCTGAAGCTGATGAGGATTTGAAAGCTGCAGCAGGTAAAAGAAAATGAAACATGACCTGGTGGTGCCCTCCCAGAATGCAGTCAGCAAAGTCTGGGAAAGTCACTGAAGACTGACATGCACAAAATGTATGTTACAGGTTTTTTTGGATCATCTTTGCAGTGTATTGGTCTCATAACCCCTTAAATTACACTGATCTAGAATATGAGCATCTCTACTTCCATTTCTAAAACCTGAATACATGTTATTCCTTGATTCATCATAGTTTTGAAGATTTTTTTCATAAACAGAAAGAAAATTAAATGCATCTGATATTTCAAGTTTTACTTACATGTTTCCCACATAAAAAAAAATACTTTTTCCTGGAAATTATTACAAATTCACAAATGCAAAGACTGATTTTACTATAACATAATTTCTCAGCGAGGAAATATTTAAATGTTAACATTTTGACCTTTCTCATGATGATCTTGGGATCGTTGCATTTTGTGGAGCACAGTCAATTGAGGGTAATAAAACTACCTTGAATACTTTTTGATAGATGCACAGAAGGCAAGGCAATCAGAACCAGTGCTGTAAATGCAGTTCCATGAAGAGCTTAGCCCATCACAACTTCCTCTGAGGCATAACCAATTCAGTTGGTTTGGAACAGATATAAATGCTTTGTTTACTGTCAGCACTTGCTCAGTGGCTGTTACCAAGACTGAGGGGTGCAGTGGCTACTGTCAGCACCTGTAGATACAGCTCTGTTGCTTAAGCTGCCCAAAAAAAGGTTCATCTTCCTCTTCTGGCACTATGACTTGCCACATGCTTCCTTCCAAATCCTCCATGCAGATCTTGTTCCATGCACACTGCAAATCTGTCTCCTCGCTCTGTTCTCTGTTTGCACTTCTGTTTCCTCTTTCTGGCACTCTTCTCCTCCCAGATTCTTCCAGATCCTTTCTGAGGTCTCATAGCTCTCTGCTGATGCTCTGGCTATGTACCACATACCCTCTGTCACCTGCCCTCTTCTCCCACCCAGCTGATACTGGCCCATTCTCCCGTCCCCTACACCCCATCCCTACGGCAACTATCGGCAAGGATGCTCTGTTCATGCTCCAACAACCGCTGGCCTGAATACCGTCTCCTGCCCCTGGGATGGGAATTAAAGCTTTCCACCTTTCACATGTGTCTTTGGAGCTTAGCTGGGAATGCATAGTAAGAGGGACCAGCGTGCCTTTCCACGAAGGAAAGGAGGAGTGGTGCTCTTCTATAAATCAAGTGATTATTTCAGACACTTGGAACAATAGTCTCTTCATTGCTGTGCCATGGCACTGTCTCTGGGAGCATCCTGAAAATCTCAGCACAGCCCAGATTCATTATGGGGATTTGATGTGGCCTGATGGTGAGAATGCTGAAATAGTCTGAGTTTTTCACCCTTCCTTTCTGCCTTATGAATGAAGGGATTTTATCTTCAGAAACTCTGACTGTAGAGATAGGAAAATACAGTTTGAAATCCACAGGGAGTTCATCCTTTTCTGAAGAAAACAGACATATTTTCCAGCTCTTCAGGAAGAAGAGAATACAGATGCCAGGGATTTGTGGGGACTAGGGGAAGCTCTAAGTTTTTATTTTCTGCTTCCTTTTTAGGTCAGTACTATAAGAAACACTGTATGGGGAAGTAGTGCTGCTTTAACTAAAGTCCACTTTGTAACTCCTTGTAAGTTTGACACATTCTGGTAAATCCAGCCAGGATAGATGCTACTGACCCTTCTGGACCACCAAGAACCAAAGCCAGAGCTTTCCATTCCTATGAGAGAGCAAACAGAATGGAGTATTTCTACACACACCAAAATCTTAACACAAAACTGCTGTTCTCTGCACTTTTGGTACCTTATTATAAAAAAGGTAATTTTCTGGGTACTCTGGAATTTCAGCTAGGACCCAGGATGCCTAAGCAGGATGAGGATCCACCAGCTCTGCTGAGTGAGGACAGGGTCTGCTGAAGAAGCAGGAGTGCAGAGAGCTGCCAGTGCTGGCATCTTCAATTGTTACACTTTGGATCACAAAGGCTCAGCTGTGAGAGACTTCCCTTTAGGGGGACTCCTTGCTCATTTTCCTTCTACTAGATTTAGAAATTACCTTTACAAGTTTTACTTGCAATCATTCCACTGCACGAGGCCCATGCGCTGCTGACAGCCAATACAGTGACAGTAATGTCAAACGTCATGTAGCTGGTTTTGTCAGTAGAACTCCAGGAACATTGCCGTGGGAATACCATCTCTATTCCCAGCAGTGGCTAAGTTGGTGTTGGGGGTTACATGTTTTTTTTTTTTCATTTCTTAGCTGTTAGAATTTTTCCCATTTAGCTGAGAGAGAAAGCCTTGATGGCTGGTACATCATCGGTACTTTAAAAGACAAAAGGATCGGCTGAGCCCCCGGGGGGAGTGGGGAGGGGAGAAGTTTTTGGTTTTGGGTCCTTCTGGGAGGGCAGCACAGACACTCTCGGAGCTGTTTCTGCTGGGAGAGGAGGTTTTTGCCATCATCCAGACGGAGCGGCTGT
>VWYI01045546.1:87259-167200 GCA_013399455.1 Anthoscopus minutus
ACCGTTATTGTTGTTGGTTTACCTTAATATATATATATATATATATATTAGTAAAGAACTGTTATTCCTATCCCCATATCTCTGCCTGAGAACTCCGTGTTTTTGAGATATAATAATTCGGAGGGAGAGGGTGGGGGCTTACAATTTTTTTCTGCCTTCCCTGACAGATAACCGTCTCTAAAACCGGGACAGTTGGTCACAGAAATTCAGTGTCTGCAAACAGTCCTACTCAAGACCATTTTAAAATTTTTAATGGTTCTTGGTATATGACAGAACTTTGCATGTACTACATTTTGAACACTCTCATATACTGCTAATGAAACCAGTTAAAGCAATGTCATTTGTGGTGCAGCTCTCCAGAACGCAACAGAAGTAAATTAAAGGGATGAAATGGTTTTCTTTACTGAACATCAAGGCAACAACATAGCTTCCCTCAAGGAGCGGGAACCAGAAAGCTTGCTAGGTTTCCCTTTCAGGGCAATGTGTTGCCATGCAGTATCACACTGATGTGCTGATGGGAATCACCATCAGTAACAGTCCTGCAGTCTCAAGGAAAGAAACTCCCCACCTGACAAGAGGACATTACTGTCCTGCTGCCTCCAGCTGGCTTCCCTGCCCCAGCACTAGAGCACACTCACAGCTCTGCAGGAGAGTATTTTTCCATCCTTAGCATCTTTATGTTTGTTTAAATCTTTCACAAACTCTGAATATATTACTACAAGCAGGATGTACTGGCATAAGCAAAACATTGAGTTTCCCCTGAGACTTCTCCATAGCTAATGTGCCCACAGTAATTTTCATATCTCTTTTCTTAAGAAGAAATTATGCTCAGCTCACCATAGCTCAGCTGCTAGTCCTGTACTGTCTTTGCAACAGAGCAAAAAAGAATATTGGCTGTTTACACAAGTTTACAACTGACACAGAAGGAAATGGAATAGTGGATGGAGGCAATAATACAGGAGATTATTTAAGCTTCCTCCTGCAGCTTAGGCATCACTTGAAGGGGAACAGTGAAATCAGTGTGAGGGAGTTTCCTCTGCCTTTGGTTTTCCCACTTACTTCCTAAGGTTTTGCCTTTGATTAACAGACTTGCATGCCCTTGCAATCCATAGTAATCAACAAAGATGAAAATCAAATTTCAGCCCACATCCTATATCAGAAGTGTTTTAGCAATTAATTAGCTGCATACCTGTTAAGGAGGAATCTGAATGTAAGATGTCCTGCTGCAGCCTTTGGACATGGACAGGTTTATGGGGCCAGATGGGAGCCACCTCAGAGAGAGACAATTAAAGTGCTCATTGAGGTACTTCCCATCATTACCAGAAGTCCTGGCTTACTTGGGAGGTCCCAGGTGACTGGAAGTTAGCAACTGCAACACCTGTCTACAGGAAGGGCCAGGAGGAGGACCCAGAGAATGAACTACAGGCCTGTCAATCTGACCTCAGTGCCAGGGAAGGCTGTGGAGATCATCTTGAGAGCCATCACGTGGCAAGTGCATGACATAGGCCCAGCCAGCATAACTTCATGAAAACAGGTCCTGCTTGACCAACATGATCTTCTTGACAAGGAGCTTAGTGGATGTGGGAAAGGCTGTGGCTGTCACCTGCCTGGATTTAGTGAAGCCTCTGGCACCATTTCCACAGCATTGTCCTGCAGAAAGTAGCAGCCCATGGTTGGCTGGGTGCAGAGTTTGCTGAGTAAAAATTGTCAGGGGCCAGGCCCAGAGAATGGTGCTGAACAGAGCTACATCCAGCTGGTGACTGGTCATGAGTGATGCTCCCAGGGCTCATTTTTGGGGTCAGCCCAGTTTAATATCTTTTTTGATTATCTGGATGAGGGGATCAAGGGCAGCCCTTTGCAGATGACAACACAGTGTGGCTAGCAGGCCCAGGGCCAGGATCATCCCCCTGTACTTGGCACTGGTGAGGCCATGTCTCAAATCCTGTGTCTGGTT
The DNA here is from genome assembly GCA_013399455.1 of Anthoscopus minutus. Taxonomy (NCBI): domain Eukaryota; kingdom Metazoa; phylum Chordata; class Aves; order Passeriformes; family Paridae; genus Anthoscopus; species Anthoscopus minutus. The sequence goes on from VWYI01045546.1 coordinate 89,214, forward strand.
CTGGGTCCCTCACTACAGGAAAGACATTGAGGTGATGGAGCAAGCCCACAGAAAGGCAAGAGAACTGGAGCACAAGTCTTATGAGGAATGGCTGAAGGAGCTGGGGTTGTTTACCCAGGAGAAAAGGAGGCTCAGGGGAGACCTTATCACTCCTGATAATTCTCTGAAAGGAGGGTGTAGCCAGGTGGGGGTCAGCCTCTTCTTCCAGGGATCAGGTGACAGGATAAGAGGAAATGGCCTCAAGTTGCTGCAGGTGAGGTTTAGACTAGATATCAGGATAAATTTCATAGAAAGCATTATCAAGCATTGGGATAAGTTGTTCAGGGAAGTGGTGGAGTCACCATCCTTGAAGATATTTAAAAGATACATAGATGTGGCACTCAGGGACACAGTTTAGTGGTAGATTTGGCAGTGCTGGTTTAAAGGCTGGGCTAAATTATTTTAGAGGTCCTTTCCAATCTAAATGATTCTATTCTATTCCATGACCTGCAGCAGATTTGCTCTGGGTGCTATTAGAGTAGTACCACTGTTCCTGAGATGGCAGAGAGCCTAAACTGATTCTCTCTGTAAAAAAGTAGAGCTTATCATTCCTGGCACAATGCCCAGCTAACAAAAAAAGCCCGAGTCATCCTGCATATGCCACATGCATGTGTGTAGCCAATACACACACACAATGCACTGCAGAGCTGTGGCATTACTTGCTGATGTCCCTGCGGTGGCAGTAGAGGTGTCCTAAAAGATTTGTTCCAGTAGCTCCAGAAGGGATCTGTCACTGAGGGCTTTTTCTGAATATTGCTGAGTTCAGTGTCACAGACTTGTGCGCTACTGAGTCCCCTTGGCTTTTGGATTGGGCTAAAAGAATTACTGATTGGTACACCTTTTTATCAGGTAAAGGGATACTGAAAAATAAACAGAACACCCACAGAAAAAGAAAGAGGTTTCAGTTACTGCAAGCATATGAAAACCAATTGGTTCCTGCTTGATCCCTATTGGGTTCTGCTACTATTGATGTCTTCAAGTTATCTTGAATGAATTATCTCACCCCAGCTTGAATTATACAAAAGGAATTTATGTCTTCAAGCTGACTTTTCTCACCTTTTGTAAATGTAATTGATGTCCTCAGATAACTTCTACAATAGAAGTTGCTTAATGAAGGAAAGAACCTTGTGTTTCAAGTGTTGTGTAAGATTATACCACCTAAATAAATATGCATTAAGTGGGCAGAGAATATGTACTAGGTAGGTGTAAATTTTAATGAATAAAAGATAAAGCTTTCTACCACTTAGTGTGTTTGATTTGTAGAAACCTCCACCTTGTACCCAGTACAGAATAAACAGCCTCTTCTAAAAGTAGGCTCTATGTCTGTGTTTAGAGAGTTCCTAAAATCTGATACCATCATACACCTCACCTCCTCTCCACCCTCACCTTTGGAAATCAGGCTTTCAGCAGCAGAGGTTACACAGTGCCTACTGCAAACTGCATTCCTCCAACACCAGAGTTATCAGCCCTTGATTTTACAAAGTAAAATCATTTGCAGAGGTCAGTTGATTTTAGAGGACTGTTTTGTAGTTTTTTCTTGCATTCACCACAGAAAATACTTACTTGACAATTTTTAAAGCTTCAGTGGTTGTCAGACAGTACAAACCACAGAAGGAAGGCATGTGCCCACACTCTGAAAATCTCCCTCTCTCAGCTGCAGATCAGGCACTCTAAATGAAAAAAGGATTGTTTTCATTGTTTTCATGCCTACACATTAGCGTCAGTTCCCTCTTCAGACTCCAAAGTTTTACATCCTGCCCATATTAGGACAGTGACCTAAGTGGTGACTCAACCCCTCTAGCCTGAGCTGTTGTTATGTAAACTTCTTGTAGGCTTGTCCCCTGAGCATCACCTGTGGGGTTCTCAAGGCATGCATCAGCAAGAGCAGCTGTGGTGCTTCAGCAAGCCTCTTTACCTTGCCCACTGGAAGTAGGATTACCTCAATTCCTACCGCCAGAAAGCAGTTTGTAGCATTTTACATGCAATGGGAGTCATGGTGCTTGTTAGATGGAGACAAGTGATGTGGATTTTGTGGACATTTCAATGGACTGCCCTTACAAAATCTTCCCACTTTGGGCCCTGGGGAAGGAGGATGTGTATTCTTGCCCCTCCCAGGATATGATACTGGTGGAGAACTGCCCTTTCAAGGTAAAAAGAGGTAAAGCCAAGTTGTCTCTGCCCTTTGCCAGGGGCTTTGAATCAAAATTGAATCACCATTTGCTCTGCATTTTATCACACTGAAGCCATGCCCCAGCATTTCCCCAGAGGCTGGAAGCCAGGAAGGCTTTTTTCCTGCCTTTGATGAATAAGGTAGGACTCAGTGGGAGCTGGGGCAGGGGGAGGGTACTCTGAAATACCATGCCTTAGCTCAGCTGCAGCTGCAGCAGGACTGCAGGGACAGGTACAAGTGACCCTTTCTGGTTAATGAACCTGGGGCATCCATGGCCAGGAAGGAAGTGGCAAGGATTCAGCACTGGGAAACTCCCCAGCAAAGGGGACAGGATATAGGCACGTGGGTGAGGGTCAGGATCACCCATCATCATGCCTGGTGATGGAACCAGTGTCAGACATGGCTCTGGGATGTCTAAGCAGGACCGTGGCAAGGCCTGTTAGTGTAAGCCACAGGCACGGGCTGCTGGTGGACTGTGAACTGCAGCCCTGTCTAGGCAGGGCTCTGGGCGCAGCAACAAGATCACATCTGGGGTCACCCACTGCAGCCATTCATCTTGACTCTTTTTAAAAGTGCCAGGAATCAGAATGTGTGCCTGTTTATCTTCCTGGCCCTCCTGCCCTCCCTGCCTGTCCCCTCACTCAGAAATACCCTGCCAGGCAGCCCTGAGCCTGTTAGCCAAAGCCAGCCATGAGTCTCAAGGATAGGTAGGAGTTTTGAAGAAAATTAAATTCTTTCAGATCTACAAGAGTTTGTCTGGGTGAGTGGCCCAAGGTGGGGGGTGGGGAGGATAACCTTCCTTGTGCACCAGCAAGTCCACCGAGAAGGGACATCTTAAAAAGAAGCCCATCACAGGAAGACTTCCAGTCAGGGATTGCTTGTCACAAAAGCTGAAGGCACAGCTCTGTAGGAAAAAGGCTTCATGAGCTCCAGGGTGAACAGGCTATACTGTGCTCTTCAGAGCCCCCCAGTGAAGCAGATGAGACTTGGACTGTATTTTACAGCCCTACACCTTTATGACCATGTGCATTATCCCTTTGGGTATCCAACACTTGCCTGCCAGGAAGCAGCAAGAGGAGCTTCATAAGGGAGTGGGTAGTTTTGATTGAGTAAACTTGACCCTGGCCCTGAAGGGATACTACACTGTACCTGTGAAAGACCTTGTATGTCCTAGAAAGTTTTGTTTGCCAAGAAGCCTGAATAAAGCCTGAAATAGCTCCTCACCTTTCTGTGTGACCATCCAACAGTCCCTCTTGCAAGAGCAAAGGTGACCTCACAGTACCAAACTCCCATATATCCTACAAGGAACACAGAATCATGGTTTTTTCTAGCCTTGTGACAGACAGACAAAACAGGCAGACAGACACATCGCTGCATATCATCTTCTCCTTTTTCTGGCACACACTGGGATGGCTCAGTACTTTCCAATTGTGCAGGGGCTACTGGCCTCCTGCCTGCCTTCAGTCAGCTGCCAGTGAGTCACCTGGGATGCCCAGCAGGACTTTCTGAGAACACCCACAAAAGCCATCAGTGACAGCAGGGAAGGGCTTACATCTTTCCTGCCCCCCACTCACTAACTTTCATTGAAATGAACTTGCTGGCTCTCAGTGACAGCCGCTGCCAGGTCCCACCACAGCAAAGGCAAAAAAAAGCAACTGGGTTAACAATTTCCAAGAATAATAGGAGAGTACTTTTGTTTTTCAAGCATCATTTTCATGAATGAATTATTCATTCAATTGTGGTAATTCATGCATTCATAAAAAAAAAACACCAATGCACAAACACGGTGACTTCTCTTGACTGCTGCTGGCTTCTCAGTACTGGGATCCACAGGGAGGGAAGAGACTCACACAGAGTTTCTGATCTGCAAGGAAGGGAGGAAAAAGTATGATACAGTGGCACTGTTGAGCACAGTGACTGCCCCACAGGGAACACGGGTGCCCTAGTCTCAGTGATGAATTTGCACACAACTAATTTTAGGTTGGAAATTAAAATACCGCAAATAATTGCAATCATTTTCATTATATTGATTTTGTATTCTGAGGAGATTCTGTATTCTGGGGAAATTATTTTAATGCTGAGGTATAATATTGATTTTGTATTCTGTGGAAAGTAAAACCATCAAAATTGGCTAATATTACATGCATTGTATCTCTATCAACACCTTACTTGCCAAGGTATCCCACTGGGTACATCTTGCTGGGCAAAGCTGGATTTCTGTTCGTGTCTCTGAGCCTACAATGCATCCCAAAATGTTCAGCCAATCACACTTGATTAAACCCTGTTTTAGCATTAGAATCTTCTCAGCAGAGGGTGCCCTATCCCCTCTGCCCAGCACCCTTGTCATTTGCACTGCCAGGACAACATGTACACAAGCCCACTGCCTGATAATGGTTAGAAAAATCAGACGAAGTACCACTGCTGCTGGACTGGAGTGAGATCAGTTGGTCAAAGCTGGAGAGAGGGCTTAAAATGCATTCTTTTTAATCTTTTCAACCTTTCACCCAAAAACTTCACCTAAAACTTTCAAAAACCTTCAAGTATGGAATACCTAGACACAGGACCACACAATATTAGGCTGGAAGGGATGTCAAATCCCTACTCAAATTTCCTACGCAAAGCAGACACAGCTGTAAGCTCAGACCTGGCCTCCTGGGACTCTTATCTGACCAGTCATAAAAACTGTAAGAGCAGAGGCTGCACAACCCCACTGGGTGATCCAGTCTAGTGCTTGACTCTCTCCCCTTGGGGAAGTAGCCTTATATCCAGCCCAAGCCTTTTGTTTCAACTTCAGTCCCTTGTTGCTTGTCCTCCCAATGTGTTGTGATGATTGTGATGTCACACATGTGATGCTGTGATGATTCTGGCAATGTCTTCTTTCTGATCCCTTTGTACATGCTGGGGGGTTCCTTTAGATCCTTCCAAAGATTTCTCTGCGTCAGGCTGGACTAGACCAAATCGCAAAACCTCTCCTCACGGGGAAAATGCTCCAGCCCTTAATATCTTGCTGAACATGCCCCAACTTCCCTGTATTTAAGAGAGAGTGTGAAACTGTACATATGCTCAGATGAGCCCTGAGTGGAGGTGGATAATCTCTCCCCTCCATCTACTTCCCTCTCTAACTAATATCTCAAAACAAAAGTGTGGGCCTGCATGACCTTTAATTCCAGTCTCAGTAAGTCTCAGAGAAGTTCCTAGCTAGCCCATTGTTATTATTGTGGTCTGGCACCAGAAAAAAGCACTCAGCACCTTCAAATGCATTCAAAACCTTTTACACAGGCAGGACCTCTCCTGTAGCGGACAGTGGCCCAGCTAACAGTTCACCCACCCATCCTCCCATGGAGGGAAGAGAGCCTTTAGGAGCTACCTGTCCAGCATGCTTTCCAGTTCAAGTTAATCTGTGTTTATTATTGGTTCCCTTTTGACCTGCCCTGACCTCACAGAGATAAAAGGTTGGCTCCCAGTATCCTCCTCGGCATTTGTATCAGATTTCTTGTATTTCTTTCTATCAGAGATTTCGTGGAGGACAGAGCTGGAATTAAACCTTCAAAAGAATTTGGGTACGAAGCTCTGTCCCTTTCTTCTATTGGCTTTAATATCTGTTATCACTCCAACAGCCTTGTTCAAGGCTAGAGCTGGTGCCTCTATCACAGCCGAAGAGGTTCGGGGTCCCGGCCCCCACCAGCTCCCAGCAAGTGATACTCTCCTTGGTCAAAGACATGCACTGCAGCACCAACACCAGCAATGCAAACAGGAGGCAAAGCCCTAGAGCTGGCAGTAGCAACAGTTGATTTTGCTCTCAGTGTGTATAAAAAAGAGAAATGATGTGATTTATCCATGCTACTGCCCCCTCACCAGTAACCTATCTACCTCAGAGGTCTGTGTTTATTTTTATAATATGCCTACAACCTTTCAGGATTCAACCCACTCATAATCTGAAGGTTTAATGGTGTTGAGGGGGTGAATCACCATGCACTGCTTGTCTTACATGCTGCCAGAAACTGCTTAAAACCCACTCCCTCTCCTTCCCACAGACACCTACTTCACCCACACTGAAGCCACCGAAAGGGCTGCAGCAGAGGGGACCTTCCCTCCCCACAGCCACCACATGATGTGATCACGACCATTATTCACAGGCAGAGAAGGGCTGATGAAACAAAACAAGGGCTGGAGCGTGAAGTCCCTTGAAGAAAATTCACTTTGTGCTTAAATCTGAGGATGCCAAGCACAGCCTCACTGAACAGGAAGCCAAAGGACGTCAGCAGAGTCACACGCCTGTAAAAACAATGTTCATGAGATCAGCCCCTGGCCTCAGCTGAAGCAAGATCAACAATCCCTCCACTGTAGCTGGAGACCACCTAAATCACACCTATGATTGCCATGTCAAAAATGGGTTAAGCAAAATAAAACTGCTTTCTTATTTAGAGCTGGAATTTCTATCTGTAGGACTACATGCCCTTAAAATCAAAATGCTTTTTGGCAACTATTAGAAACAGAGTTGAGCACAAAATAGTTGCACTTCAGAAATTCTGGAGCTTTTGTCAAAACAGTTGAAAATTCAGAAAGTTGGTGTAGAGCAAAAATGAGCAAAACAACAGACTTGATAAAAGCTTTCATTAAAAATTAGTCATGTGTCCAGCTGGAACTAGCTGCTTTTGCAATAGGGCTGATGACCTTTCTTAGTGGAAATGATCTGCTTCCATCTGTCCAGTGTTGCCCATCTTACAGTAAAAAGTTATCAGCAGAGTCTGGTAGAAAATATCTTCATTTCAGCTATTACAAAATATCAGTTTTGAACTAAATTGGTTGTTGTTGGGAAATGAAGAATAATAGTGGTTTCTCCTGGTTCATATAGCTAAAAGTGGAGTGGCAGCTGATTTGTGTGAAATTGCCACATACTGGGTATACAAGAAATAGATGCATCAAGGAATATTGGTAAATGTGCAGTATAAATGATGCAAAACACTTCTTTTGTGTTTTTTCTCGTATTACACTATTACAAGAGTTTGGCTAACACAAAATTCTTGCTAAATAAAGCAGAGGCACAGTAATGAATCAATATATAAATGGACTTATGATACATGCACATGTTTTAAATTGATGCTTGAGGACAGAATTTTGCTGGGTAAAGACTACCCAGTGACTACCCTTGAAAGAGAAAATTTATAAGGGAATTTCTATGAAGGCAATGGCTGTTGATTATGACCCACAGCAGCAAAAATTGCAGACACATCCATGCTGAAACAAGACAAACTCCTCTGCTGGCATTTTTAGCAGGCTGGAACAGTACAGGAAAATGAGGACCTGCACCATGAATTTATATCCAGGCAGATAACAAATTAATTTTTAATTTGAGGCTTGTACCATAGTCTGGTACTAAAATAACATTAGTGTGCTGTTGAATTCAGTGGAGCTGTTCTGATTCATTCAGGATCCACTTCTTTGCTTGACCATCTGGTTAGTACCAGTGAAGTTAAAATATAAGTCTATATGGCAGGAGGGGGCATAGGACCTGATATGAAATACCTTGAAGGCTTTCAAAAGAGATATTAACCTCATTTGTGTTTGCTTCTGCAGGAAGTCTAAGATTTTTTATGGCATGACCATTGTAGGAATGTGGCTTCCCGGGCTGCCCTGTGCCACTCATTGTCTCACTGTGCTCCCTTGGCTGTGCCCCAAACCCTGCCCAGTGTTAGCACCCACCAGGATCACCCAGTTAAAGTGCTGTGGGGCACACACTGAATGCTGCTGCCCAGGTGAAATCACTGAAGTCTGTCAGGAACCACTTGTTCCCCACACAACCAAAAAGAGAAACATGCCCATGACATGGTGAGAGAATGCTTGGGGATGGGTGGGTGAGAACAAGGTCACCAAATGTGAGCACTGGCCTCCTGCCACCCTCAGATTGACTCAGTTGCCCACATACACACCAACCCACCTCCATCACAACGGCCTCCAGCTCTGCTGCAGACTTGTGAAATGCCAGAGTGAACTGGTGCCAGACCTTGCAGCCCTGCTGATTGACCTGGCCCCTGCCAGGACTGGTAGGGGTAAAGGACAGGTACCAGCAGCAGTCACAGCATGGGCCATTCGCATGGGGTTAAGGGCTTGGTGCTGTCACTGGTCCTAACTGCAGGTCACAGAGGCACCTGAGACATCCAGCCTGCAGTGGTGGATTCTCCTAGTTGGCTTTTCATTATAAAGACAGAAAGCAAATTCTGGAAGTAGATATTTCTACTACGAATACCTAATTTCCCCACATTTCTTTAGGAATAAGAATAATCTGCTTATTTTCTGCAAAGTGGAAGTGTTTGGTGCCAAATGATGCTTATACTGCTTGGCTCCAACTGCAGAGTGCACAAATTAGGGAGCTGCAAGGTAAATGTGAAGAGACACCCCTCAGTCAGTAAAATTAAGGAGATGCTGGACCAGATTGACAACAGCAAGTGTGAAAGCCTTATCATTGCAGGTTTATAAGAAGAGGTAATAGGGGTATCCGTCACAATCAGCTGAGGTCTTCCAGGCCTGGTCTCAGGGCAGGAGTAGGACAGATCATCTCTGAAAGCTCAAACTGCTTACCTTGCCTGTCATGACCCATAAAAAACTGATCTCAGCCTGATAATGCAAAAAGCACTGTAGCATCTCTGATGCAAAAAAAGGATCCTTTTTATCATGAGGACGGGTGAGAGAAGACAACATGTTAACAATGGCCTGTCTCTCATTTACCACTCTTTCTGCTTTACCTTCTGATCATATCTCACCACTGAACAAGGCTTCTGTGACTGCTCATCTGCTTATCTTTGTGTCATGTGATTGGCATCACACAGGCCACAAATAAGGCATGCATACAGCTCCCAAGTCCAAGGCAGAACAGCCTGGGGATAAAAATTATCTCCTTGATGTATGTGGGAAGAGCAGCTAGAAAGCATCCTTGATCTCTGAAAGGGCTCTGGGACATTTTCTGATAATAGCAATTGTATGTGCAAGTGTTTCAGTCACTCAAAAACGATCTGACCACAACCATAATAAATGCCTTTATTTGAGAAACTGTCATGTTCCTCTAGAGATCCTGCATTACTTTGTCTTTAAATGCTGTTTTTGCTCTGAAGCTCTTTTAATACTTTTCTTAGAAAATATATTATCCTCAGCCAAAAAAAAAATTGGTCGGAAACAGTGGAACAACACCCTGGGAACCACCCTCACCTTTTAATTTCTGTACTGTTGTTGCCCGATACCCATATAAAACACAAACTAACAGAGTCAGTTTATGCGGTGCTTTATTCAGGGCCCAGGGACCTGCGGACTCATGTCCCAAGTCAGGATCCCAAAGACCCTCATCAAGTCATCAGCTTTTTATACAATTTTACAAAGATTGCTTCATCAGTTTACGTGCAAGATTCACATTCTTAAAAACAAAGCAAATACATACATCTTGTAGATAACGGCTACCTGGATCATAATTTTTACATGGTCATCTGCTTTATAACAAAAGTTAATCTCTCTATCTTTACTCCCACCATTCTAAATTTCTCAACCTATAATTTTAACTTATCTTTAAAATTATCCACTTAGTTCTGCTTGTTCTAAATGCTCTGTTAACCTTTTTGATTACTGGCTCCTTATTTCTTAGCACACTCTCAGGCATAGTTCCCAAGGCCTACTGTGGGTACGTTAAAACTGAAGCCTTAGCATAACTACTACTACATACTTTATTTCACCTACTTTCTTTATAAGTATTGTTACAAATTCTATTTTCTAACTCATTGGTAACACTGTGCTGCACAGTTTTTTGTACTGTGCATTTATAGTCACTGAGAGACTGTTCAATTCACTGTTTAATAAGTCCTCCCAGAACTTGTATGTAACTGAAATTTGCACAAGAAAGTTTGAACATTTTTAAAGGCTTTTCCTCTCCACTTGCTAAGTGGAGAGCTAGTGGCTTCCTGTTAAGGAAACTTTTAGTCTGCTCTTGTCTTTGTTAGTCAAGTCTGGCATTCCCCTCCGTGAAAAAAAAAAAAAGAAAAAAAAGAAAAAGAAAAATTAAAAAAAAATAGATAAAAAAATAGAATCTATTGCTTAGAAGAAAGCAGTCAAGCAATATTAAAATTGCACATACCTATATAAGTGTTCACAAGCATGGGCACATCCTCCCACATTTGTCACACAAAGTGGGCTGAGATTATTTACTGTTCCACTCACCACTTGCCAGGCCATCCATTTCTAAGAATACAGTGGGTTTTCATTCCCACAGAGGTTTTTCATTCCCACATGCACAAAGCTTTAGCACACAGTTTTATTCCAGACCAGAGAAGCAAGGATGGGCCTTTCCACTGAACAGATAGCTGAAGACAGAAACACCACATACCTATGACTTCAATCTGCCATCTTTTGAAGCAGCTAAGCCAGCAAGAGAACCAGATATATCACTTTTGGGGTGACACTGATCATGTAGCTAAGGCATATAAAATGGGTTGGATGTCAACAGCTGTCTCTAAGCAACAGTTCGTCTGTTATGGCCATGACAGGTATGAAAAGAATCTATGAGTTTAAGAGAGATTGAAGGTCTGCAGCACCACAACTGTTATTTGAAGAGAAAGTCATAAATGCTGTGGATACAAAAGGAGACTATAAGAAAGGATGAAAGTGGTTTGACCTCCTTTCCTAGATCAGCATGTTGCACTTAACTCTTTTGATTCTGTAAGCATGCATCTACTAGGAGAAAAGCACTGTTGCTGAAAACCACAATGAAAACAACTGTGTAACCTAGCATGTATTACCATGATGAAACATCACTGGCCTGATTTACTGTGCAGTTTTTCAAGCACTTAAGAGCAGCACATAACAGCAGAAGATTCTCCCCCACTGATAAAATAGTAGCAGGAGAACCATGAATGTTCTCCCTCCAGCCATGGCAGCCTTGCCACACTACTGGCCAGAGGCAACCCACACAGGATAAAATTACCCTCTGTCATGACTGCTAGGCAGGGAAATGCTAAAGGCTTGCAGCAGCTTTAAACACTTGTGTTTGAAAACCATAGAGATCAGTGTTTCAGCAACCCAGGAGTAATGCAGGCCAATGTGCACACAGAAATCCACTCCTTGGTGCTGCAAACCATTCAAAAATGACTCATCACCTCATTTGCCTTTGTTTGGTCTTTTAGAGTAGTACTTAAACCAAGCAGATTCTTCTACAGTGCTGCATGAGTGCCCTTCCTTTATTTTCTTTTGGGTGTCCAGTACATAAAAAATAAGCCACTTCAAAGTAAACAATAATATTTGAAGATCTGATCCGTTAAAAAAAATAATTACTAGTTACCTTATATTAGAAGGGATTTTAAAATATACCTTCCAAAGGAGGCTATTGCTATTTTTGTGTATGCTTAAATCAGTTAAAACATAACTGTACAAGGATGTTTATTACTCCAAATTGGCCATTTTTCATTTTCATAGGAGTCAGTGCACTTCTATGACCCATAAGTGCTCTGTGGATCTAGTCCCTACAGGGAAGAGCTACGTCTTCTCCTTTTCTGAGTGGGTTCACAGGATGATGTTTCACTCTATGTTTATGAGGTTGTGGATGTTGGTAAAGAGAATTCCTATTCAATGTCTACACACACAGGTATATTTCACGTGGGCTAATCCAATTTCAGGATGTATTTGAAATATTCACATTTCAACAGCCCTCTCACTTGCTACAGTCAGCGTCCAAATTAAGGGAAAAACAAAAACAAAAACAAAACCAGAGGCAAAAAGAGTCACTTCACTCTTCAGGTAACCCCAGATTTCTTGGCAAGTAACTTTGTAAATTAGGGGGTACACTTTTTACTGAAATCATACAATTTGGGCTTCAGACATAGTTTATTGAGAACAACCTAACTTCTACAAGTGTAATTTTTGTCTTTTACTGCAGCACAGAAGCATAGAACACTCTCACAGCTATGTAAGCACAATCCAATCATTCACTGATCCCAGGGTTACAAGTCTCCTGGTCACCCCTGTACTGAATACAGTTAGCTGCATTCAGTGGTGTCTGGATGACACTCTTCACGCAGAGAACTGTCCTGTTTCAATCTGACACTCAAGAGATCTTGGCTTCATCTTGTATCTGTCCCAATAACAATTAACTAGAATTTAGTATGAGCTGTTAACTTCTCATTTGAACTTGTGTTGCTTTGACCTCCAGCCACTTGGGTTTGTTTGACTTTTTGTACCATTAGCACCTTGCCTGGTCTCCTTTAAGAGGTGCCTATCAAGAACTAAGCTGATCTTTCAACTGAAAGTTCTGTGCCTTTTAAATTCCTCAGTGAAAGATATTTTCTCCAACATGCAAATACACATAATCACTTTTGGAAACTGAATCTTCTATTAAAAAGTGGAGGAAGGGCTTGTGCATTCAAATTTTCCTCTGTTTTTTCCAGCTATATCAGCTGTTAAGATAAGGTATGAATTCTGTCTACAATGACCTGCCTCCTAATTTTTTCATTGTTCTTTAAAAATCAGAGTTTAGTGCCTAAGTTCGTGTGTTTGAATGCAGTAGGCCAGTATAATAAATAGATATGTTCCTTCAGATAACAAACAAGATATTCAAATGTACTGGGTTATAAACAACACCATAAATACCTAAAATCAGCTGTCCTGCTGCTGAACTTCTCTCAAATAAAAAAGGTATTGCTGGAGAAGGTATGCCAGAAAGATAATATTCCAGAAGTTTAACCAGATAAGCTAGAAGCTCCCTAACAGCATGTCTGTGATAAAATCTCATTAACAGGGTCCTTAATGGCTTGAGATGAATCTTACAACTCAACACCTCCTTGAACTGTTTTACTGTTTCTGTACTCACTTCTAGCTCCCAAGATAGCTCTCAGGAGCTCCTGGTACTCATTGCTTCTCCATGCCACAGGTACCAGTCCTTACTGACAGAGCTTGTTGAGTGCACACCCTAGTATGCCCAAGCAGCAAATGCAGCAGAGAGTCAGTTGTCTACAGGAGATACATGAGATTGGAGAGAAGGAGATGGCAAGTGAAGAAAAATTACAGGGCCAGGCCTACAGCACTTTCTGTTCACAGAATAACTAATATTAAACACTTTCCAGTAGTTGATGTCAGGCTCCCAATTTCAGCTGTAGGCAGAGCTGCAGCAGAAGACATGGTAAGAAACAGCACAATCCCTTCATTTACCTTTTATTCATTACTTCCACAGAAATTAAAGAAAGCTTGGCCTTAGGTTTAAGCTACATTGTTAAATATTACAAAAAGTTTTATAAAGGGGGGAGAAAAGACATTGCTCTTCCTGCTATGAATGCAGAGTAAGAGAGAAAACTCTAGTCTGAGACTAAGAGAAGCCACTAGTGAAGACAAAGAACAAGAAAACTGTGTATATTTAGCTTTAATATGTTACTAAATGCTAATAAATGTTCTACATGCTGTCAGACTAATTTCTCTGAATCTACAGATTGTAATGACATTTGGAATAAATTATGGTGGAGAAGAAACAAAGGTGTGGGTTCTTTTTTGCTCAGAAATGAAATGTTTCTGTACCCAAAGTAATGACTAGTGCAAGGACTAATACTTGATTAGGGACTTTTATTTTCTCTCCACTGACTTTTTTGAGAATTAGTGACCTACATGGCAGAGGGTTTCTTTTTAATTCCCCTGCTCCCAAGTGGCCTCGCAGATGCCTGTGACTCACAGAAATTTTTAAAAAACAAACCACTAAATGTGTGGCTTCAAATTTATCAGTGACAGTTTCATGATCAGTTATCAGAGGGGATTCCACACACTCTCAGTGCAATCAAAAGGACTATACCTTTCTTCATTAACATACAGGTAAATGTCAGTTCCAGGAAACTGCCTTTAGTTACAAAGCCAGACTCCTCATCCACGTCCCTGGATTTCAGCTGTTGATAACAAAAGTTCCTTTGATTCCATAGAATCAGATCTATCCATCTTTGTGTAAAATCAAGATTCGTTTAGATTTCCTTCTATATCATACCTGGATTTTTCCTTTGCCATGCTCAGTGTTCCTAAATGATTATTTATCCCAGACCTGACCCTAGTTATGCTAAATGGTGAGACAACCACTGGACTCCAAGGTAAACTGCAGACCTCTTTAATTATGCAGTGTTTCAAACTCTCTCTGTCTGGAGTAAAAATGCATGCCTTGTTTCATCTTTAGGGAAAAGAGCAAGATCCAGAGATCCAGTGTTTGTTTCCAACTTTCCAATGCACATTTCAAATATTGATAGAATAGATCTATAAAATGGTCATGATGCTTGCTTTTCTAAGAACCTACTACTATGAATGCCAACATATTAATTAAGATCACTGAATTAATATCAAAATTATTTACCAACACAGTGTACTACTCTATGATGAGGAAAACATCACTCATCATGCATTATAGACAAAGAGAAATGTCTACTCCACCAAACATCTTGCCAACACATGTTTATACTGCACAAAAAAAATGGGTTTTGGGCATTTACAAACCAAACACTCAGGATAGAAAACCGTAAAATTTAAGTTACCTTGGGAAAGAGTTGTTTCATGATCTCACAATGAATTTTCCCACCCCACTGCTGTCTCTTTGCATGCAAAGGCTGCAAAGCTAGTTATCTGGTGAGCAGCTCTTTGGGCTTTCATGTCCTGCTCTTTGCTCAGTGCTTAGCCTTACACTTTACCTACTCCTCAAACATGGCTCTGAAAATAAAATTACTCAGGGACTCTTGCTCTTGCCTCATCACCAAAGAATCTGGGTATTATGAATGTGAGTAAATCTTCATTAGTAAGCCCTGCAGCATGAGGGGGTGGTGCAATCCACATTTTACTCATAGGGAACTGAGGCCTAAAGTGATTAAGGTCAAAAGTTTCCTTTACTTTTTTGTACTCCTTAGGGCTTGATTTCTCAGTTTGCTTAATACTCTACTTTCTGTCTCCAAAGCCCAGTATGTATTACCTCAGTTTCTGCTCTGAGAACTCAGCACTCCTTCAAGTCAGATGCGAAATCTCCACCCACACATGCGTAATACAAGGAGCACTCAGTCAGTCATCACCTCTGACAAGGTAGGGTTCAAAAATTTGCCCAGCACCACACAGAAATTTTGTGGCAAAGAGGAGGATAAGCACAGCTTCCCGGGGCAGCGTGTGACTGCCTTCACCACATGCAGTGCTTGCTCTTGGTGCAATTCCTCTTCAGCCTTCAGCTTCAGAACAAGACAGCGAGCAAGGTGGAGGTCCTGGACATGTGAGGGATGTCCTTTTCTCTCTGCCTCATATCCCTGATTCCCCAGGACAAATGTATTAGATGAAGGAAACAGGCATTCTTCTGTATCACACTTAGTGACTTTAGTGTTCTCTAGTCTCAGGGAGACCAGTAGAAGTATGGGAAAAAGATGATGGGCACATTCTATCTCTAGAGTAGAAATGGCAAAACTCAATGACTTTGAACATCAAACCATGCTCAAGCACAGATTGTGCAGTGGGGCAATGTCTATGCTCACTGCTTCACATTTCCCTCTTTTCATTCCTCACTCCTCCTCGTTCAGGTTATACTTGTTTTTTCCTATCCCTCTAATCTTGTTTTCTTCAGCTTTCAGTCTCTATTCCTCAAGCTTCGCCACCAAGCTCTTGTTTCCCTGTTTTACCAAGTTCCAGTCTTTTTCTAACCCTTTTGACTAAGTCTTCATCATTTCAAAATTTGTAATATTGGGCATTTTGTTGATAGTCTTCACCTTCCCATTTTGTTTTCTGACTCCTCATCATAGCCCTTCCTCATGGCTCCTTTTATCCCTTTCCCACTCTGTTCTTCCTTTACCTGATCTTTTTTTCTCCAGTCATTTACTTTTCTCACCCCATATTTTAGCTTCTAGGAGGAGCTGGTGTTTCTTCCATCACTTATTTTCCCAGTTTGTTTCTACTGTAGTGGTGTTGATGAATGAATTTACTGACTGAATTGCTTCTTCTGTGCAGCTTCTCAGTTCCCAGTTTCCCATCTCCCACAGAATCTCTTCTGCATCCAGAAGTGTTCCCAGCTTCAAAGCTGAGTGTTCTCCAACTTCAGTTGTCAGCAATCATCACCAAGTCTCAACTGCTACTCAAGTAACACCAGGTTCTTCCCAAGTCACTGATATTCCTCTCTTCTACAATGCCTGCCAGCAAGACAAAGGGCACTGAAACTATGAGATATGGACAAGTTCCATTTTTTCATTTACAAAGTCATTATTACCTCCCACCTTGATTTGGACTAGTGGGGAGCTGGAATTGTAGGATGTCCAGCCTTGCTTTACATGTCTGGGCTGCAGCAAACCTTCTCTGGATCACCCTGCACTGTTGCACCCAGTGGGCAATACTGGATCTGTGAGGGGATGAAACATTCTCCATCACACTGTGGGGAGCACACCGTTACAGGGTGGCTGTTTACTCCATCTCTGGATGAAGTTGGTCTGATTTAGTGTTATAACAAAAAAATCAGTAAAAGAAGTGGTTTGATCTGTGAGAAAATGCAGATTTTTCTGTTCCTTTTATTAACCTGAAAAGCTTATAATCACCTACACTTGTACCCATTAGAAAACTTTTCATTTCCACTTGCAGTATTGGAAACATAAAAACAAAGAGCACAAAGTAAAGAGCAAGGAGACAGTGCTATAGCCCACTACCTTTTAACTAAGGAGCCTTTGGCTGATATTTTGGGATGTGAGGAGACACAGACTCTTTTCCTGCATCTAATATCACCAGATGGTACAGTCCAGGGTATGGTGCTCCCATCTTTGCATCTCACCTACCCGATCCAGAATTTTTTAACTCTTAATTGGAATAGCCTCAGTAAAATTTCTCATTGTTGGCTTATGATGAAACCTAATTCCCTCCTACCTGAAACAGAAAAAAATATTTTAAGTGCCACACTTTGTAGAAGAAGGACTGAAAGACTCCTTCTTCATGCTCTGCTCCAGCATAACTTGCAGGTTTCCTTATCAAGAAGGGTAAAGTGAAGGTAGGTTTGCCCCTGTCTTCACCTGGCCTTCCATGGCAGAGGCAGGAACAGCAACACTGGGTACATGACACCTTCCCTGAGCCACTGGGCAACAGGGGAAATTCGTATTTCTGCTTGCCTTCCCCCTGAAGGCAGGTGGATATATTTGATCTGACTCTTGACAGTTTCAGGTCAATCAGAGCATATTTCTTGGATGGCAGGCAAAAAGCCTCTATCCACATGTGCAAATAACAGTAGGTTTGGGATGACATTTCTTAGAGTGGCAAATGGCACATCCCTGATGAATAAATCTTTTTATTGCAAGAAATCAGGTTTATGCTCCTAAGACTGGGTCAATTAAAAAAAAAAGTTAGTAGTATATTTTTAAAAGACATAATTATGTATTTTTTTTCTTAGCCTTGTCCCAAGAAAAGAATTACCTATTTTATATCAGGCTTTCCCTCGTTCTCACCTGTCACCAAATTCACTGTGGAGACCAATCTCTGATACTTTTATTTTTTTAAAAAAGGAGTTGACAAACATGGAAAAAAACAGGAAACTGGGTTTAACGTCAGCAGTGCTGAACACTTCAGTAAACTGTTTTTGCCTGATTGTGGTTATAATTAAGACGTAAGATAAAAACATACACTCTAATTTCATTCTTGAGAAACTGATCAACTTTCTCTTGATGATAGCAGTGCTGGCCTAACATCAAGCAGACACACTGACGATTGAAATAAGGCAAGAAGTGGGTAAGTGTGAGTAGGTGCCTCTAATCGGCAAAATGCTCATGCAGTGGTGAGTCTTCAGTTAGGGGATTTACCTTTGATAAGCAATTCAGATATTAAATTAACTATGCACTGCAACAGCATTGTGGAGGTTTCATGCACAGTTCAGTGGAAGTAGATAAACTACGTCAGAGCTTCATCAGAATTGTGCAGGACTTCCTTGGAAGGAGTCACCCTCTCTGCCCGGGATGGCTCTGGTACCAAGAAGTTTCTCCAGAGTCTGAAGACTTTGAACTTTGAAGTAACAGCAAAGCTCTACTTTGGCCTGTTGTAAACTACTCCCACTGTGGTGTCATCTGTCTTATCTGCAAAACGACTAATCTCTGCAGAACACGAGGTTGGAGATAACCCTGTTTCCATTAATGCCCAGTCAAAGTACACATGCTAAGCAGCCAAGGGGGACAGAACAGACCTTTCTACTGCAATCTCCACAAGAGTCTCTCATAAAGGCAGAGTGTGCAGGGATTACTTCCTCCCTGGACCTCTAGGACCATAGGAAGAGAACACAGATTGATCATATAGATAACTGCTCCTACAGCCAATGTAAAGGACCTGCAGTCAGAGGAACAGTCAGAAGCACAGGGACTTCTGGAATCATGGATGCTTGGCTCCTGGCCTGTGAGCAGGAATAATTAATGACTGTTGTTTCAGGGGAAGAACTTTTATAAAACAGACATGTCCAGGCTGAATGTACTTGCAGTGCCATGAGAAGAGTGACCATGTCAGAGTAAACCTAGCGAGCCACTCAGACACTGACATGCTGTCCCTAGGACTGACAGTCTTGAAGGATCACTAGAAGAGCCTGAAGCTTATCAGTCAGTTTGATTTTATATCACACTAAAGTGACTCAGATTAAGCCTCCCTCAGAATACAGTTTATGAATCATGGCAATTACTGATCACAATGCTGTTAGAACCACTGGATATGCTGAAAGAGATACTTTCCTGCTCAGGTAGTGAGATGAGCAGAAAGGATGCTATCAGGGCCGACAGATTTGATCTTACACTGCCCTGGCTACCCCCAAGAGTTAGCAGCTATGGGGTATTCAATGCAGGCAGATCTGAGCAGCAGGGATGGGTGCACCCACAGGTACAGCCTGCAGACTTACTGTGCAGTATCCTGACACTGTACTCATAGAAACAGAAAGGCATAGAGGTTCAAAGGATTTGTGGGGAAGAACTGAAAACCTGTTACTGAGAGTGTGAAAGAATTCATGGGGAACCCACTCTGTAAATATTGTCACAGTCTTTGTTCCTGTTGCTTGCATTTTGCTGCCTCTATCACCTTATCTTAGCCTTCTCTGTTCCATTTCTCCATTTCTCTACCACCTGTGTACACATATGTGCATAGATACACATCCTTACTGGAGCATAGAGCCCCATGCATTACTTAATAGAATAATTGCTCTTTACACACATATCCAGCACACACTGTTATGTGTTTCTCAGCAGATGAAGTCACCCTGGGCACACTTTGATATTCATTTTCTCTCTCTCCTTTTTTTTTTTTATAACAGGTACCATCCCTGAAATGCAGATGTTTCTTGGGGAGAATATCATAGCTGGTCCTCAATGTATACCTAAATTATTTACTTAGTCTAGGGAATGACAGGATGCCATAAAACTGCTGAAATTGCCGGGGAAAACCCAGGCAGGCAGATGTAATTGATCTCATTGAAACACCTCAGGCCAGAGCAGGCCTTTACTGTGTAACAAATCCTAGTATTTGTTACCACAGTAACAAAATAGTTACTGACTGTGGGCTCCCTGTTTTTCTGCCACGGGTTCTCAACACATTTCATTACAAGTTATTTGAGAATTAGCCACAAAGTTAATGTTTCATTTTCATCTGTTTTTAAAATGAACTAGTTTGGGCAAAGTGCATAACCATAAAAGGGAAAAAGTGGCAAAACAGCAGAAAGAGGAGGCTGAAGAGATCAGGACGAGATGTGCGCTGGGCTTCCTAAATTGTTTGACTTCTGCTCCACAAACCAGGCATGATTCAGCTAGGATCAAGCTGTGCACTTAAATATCTGGCAATGAACTTTCAATCTTTATCTTGTCCACAGTGGAATATTTCCTTCACTCTATATTTAGCTATTATGCAAAAGCATTTGATTTTTTTTTCTTTTTTCCAACATTTATTCTTCTGTATAGAGAGGACTTGAAAGATAAATTATTTTGTTGACAATGGTGAGGAGCTGAGTAGGACTTCAGCAGCTCTTCCATTAAAAGAGAAAAAAATGTTTTGAAATAGAAAAAGCAAATTTCTGTAAAACTGGTCTACCAAATAAAGAAATGGCTTCTCTTAAGTGTAAGACAAATTCGTCAGTTCAATTAGAAAGCATGAGAAATGCTTTTGGACAATGGACTATTGCACATATACCAAAAGAATTTAAACCTATGGCCTCTCAGAAATTGCCTGTCCTGTACAGTCTGGACTCCAACACTGCCCCATCAAAAGGGAGTCCTGCTCCATATGAAGAAGGTCAACACAGGGAGATGCATTTACATGGTCCAGGTGATCCAGATCAGACAGCCCTTTGTCTTAATGCTCTAGAACTGTGTGGACAGAAACAATTACTTGGGGTGTTCCACATACACCACAGATGCATCTATTTCTATATATATACCTTTTATATACATATATATATATATATTTCTAGATATATACCTTTTCCTGAATGATTCTCAAATCTGTCTGGAACTACTTTTACTTCTCTCCATCTGAATGACTAAATTGGAATTTGCAGCAAGCAGCTACAATTTTTGTTCTGAAGCATCACAAATTACGGAAGTGGGAGCATGTGACATGAAAACACACTCCCCTCATGTATATAGCAGAAATATTAAAAAATCCTCTCTGTAAAGTTAGGAATCAATTATTATGTTAGTCTTACTAACAAGTGCTACTATTGCAAAAATGGGGAGTCCCTTCACTCTGATATCAAAGAAAACAATGTGCTTTTTGAGCTAAATTACATTATCAGAGTCACCTCGTGAACATTGACTAACCCATGCTTACAAAGCAAACTCACCATTTCCCTGATGGGAGATGACTGTTAGCTTTTAGGAAAAAAATCTATGGACTCGGTTACTTAGTTCAGCACATGCTGGTAAATTCCCAGGCGTAAATAAATATCCTTCTTTGGAGGTATTGTTCTTGGGAAAATTCTGGCACTGCTGATACAGGGCAGACAGATTTTCTCTACATTTGGAAAGCTAACTTGAATTTCTGGCCATTCATGAAGCCTCTCATGCTATTCCCCATGCACAGAATTTGCTCTGCACAAAGGAAATGCCTCTCCTCTGCTTTTGAAAGTCCAGGAATGAATTCACTTCCTCATTGTCACAGAAGGCTGTGAGCTTTGAACAGACCCAGAATGTAGTTAACCTCTTAACACAGGAGATTCTGAAACCTATTGAATGCTTAGTGCTTTTGAGGTAAAACCCCAGTTGAATAGTTTGGCTGAGGGTGTGCCAACTGAGTTTAATTCTCACATCTAAAACTAGTAACTCTAAAACAGGATTTACTGTTGGTAGCAGACCCTTCATACAATTCTGTTCTCTTTAACAACATCAAAACAGTCTGCTCCTGAAAGACAGGTCAACCATGGAGTAGTCATTATGGGCCTGACAGAAACAGCCCAAGAGGCTCAACAGACTGTGTTGTTGTCTGTCAGACTAGACAACTGTGAACATAAAAAGCCAGCCAGAACCATTCATCAGGTACTGCAGAAACTGATATTTCTTGGCCATTTCTCTACATTTAGATGATTTGGGGGAAATTACAAAAATTACAGAGGAAAACATTGACAAGCTTCATGCTCTATGATTCCTGACTAAAGATTACCTTCAAATGGTCACTTTTTATTCACTTAGCCCTCCCCATGTAACTCCATCACTAAGAGCTGCTGACAAGAGATATTTCCATCTTGATAGAAAACAGTATCAGCAGTTTTCCCATTTTGTCAAGGAATGATATAGTTGCTCATTCACATATACACCAAGTACCTGGAAATTAAACACAATTCAAAATAGCTTTACTAATTTTAAAAAGCGTAAAGCTGGCCTAATAAATGGCAACATAGGCAACAAAAGACATTATTCCAGATATATATAAAGAAATTAGAACAGTTTGCAGTTAATTTTTTTTTCCATTCAGATTATACAAACTGCTTATATTTTGGAAGAAAGTAAGAACTTCCACTTCCAGTGGAACTCGAATTCACTGGGAAAGGAATACAGAATGCTAAAAATCTCGAAGACTGGCAAGTCTACTGAACAGCAGGTTGTTGTAGGAATAAAACGGGCTGCGGTGGAGACTTCTATAAGCAAGGCTGCTCTTGGGATAAACAGCCTTTATTATTTAAGTAGAAGGAGCTCCGTTTATGCTGCCAGCCACAGCCTTAAACGTGCTCAGAGAGAGAGAGAGGGTGGAGAGCATGAGGGAGCTAAGAGGTGAAGAGGCAGTTGAGGGGGTAGAGAGAGAGGGGCAAGAGGGAGGAGGCGAGGAGAGGGATAAGAGGCGGGAAATTAAGAGAGCAAGGTTCTTGTTACAGTACCTTATATCTCCTTCTATGGTGAATATTCTAATTCACAATCAACCAGTACAAGGCACACATTCTATAGAATTAACATATAGCCTATAAGAACAACTACATTTCCATACTGTGTTATATTTTAAACTCTAAAAGGTACTCTACAAATTCTTCTCTTAGTGCTTTGACCTTTGGATTCACTGTCAGCAGAAGGGTATTGTTCAATTAAGAGGATTCTCCTTCAGCTGGCTAGGCCATTGTTCTTTGGTTATATAGTAACTAACAGTATCCTAAATCTCAAAGCTAGCTTTCATTTCTATTTCAATTATAGATTTCATATTTTCAGAATCTTTTGCTAAACAATCACATTTATAAGGTTTCCCTGTTTCATGTTCTCCAACAGGTTGTACTGTCTAAGAAGGTTTTACTGACTGCATTACATGTTGAAACTGCTCAAGGAACAGAGGACAGAGGAGTAAGAGCTTTAATTAAGTGAGCAAGTATTCACTAGCTGCATTCCTTGACACTTCTTATCCACTCCCAGAGGATATAGCTTTGTGCTAAATGCTTACTTCATACCTTAAGTTAGAATAGCTGATCATCTCATCAGATAGGAATATAGAAAGGAAAACAACAGTAGTCCCTGCCTGATTTCACATGAGGCATTATCTTTAGCTATTTATTTGTTTACCAGTTGTCAACTCATGGATGCTGAACTGCTATCTGAAGAGCTCCAAAAGCAGATTCTGCTTTTGAGTCCCCTGCTGTGGTATGCACTGACATTTTGGGAGTACAGCAGTTATTCCAGCCTAAACATAAAGTTAAAAGTTACAATATTTGGCTTGCATTACCTAAGCCCAGCCATTGCTCTGTGCATTAAGGCAGTTTTGGAAAACAAAGACATCCCTGTGCAGAATCCATCCCTCTGCAGTCTATCCCTCTGCTATCTATGCAGGTCTTTATGCTTACAACCCTCAACCTAAATCAAAGACCATTCTGACAGTAGTAGTTCACAGTTAAATGAAGTCTGCTACACATGCATGGTAACACTGGAAGCAGGGACCACACTGTATGGAAAATAATAACCATGCGTCTAGGTGTTAAAGTACAGCAAACACAACACAAGAAAAGATTCTATTCTAAAGAGTCTACAGTAAAAGTTAAACAAGCATGATAACAGAAAAGTGTAAGGAAAGAAAGAGGTACCAGAATGTAAGCCACAGCCCCAAATCCCACAAGAAATTGTGACAAAGTGCAGGATGGAAAAGTATTCGGGAACAATCCAGCCTGTTTCTATGCTCTTTCCTGGACAGCTTCTCAACCTTGCTGAGAAACAAGGCAGTGAGGTCAAGGTGGCCATTGATTTGGCTTACTACTCTAGTTCTTATTTGCCTCAGTTTAGCCAAAGTCTAGTCTGAGTCTGCATCAAAATCCACTGAAATCACTTTGCTCTCCTAAGCAGAAATAACATTGGTCTTCCTCTTACTTCTCACTGGGGCCTTGTTGGAATTCTCTGTACCGTGCACTGAAGAGGGTCAGTAATGTTGGACTGTGCTGCTGTCTCAAATGTAGCTATACACAGCTATGTCTGTAGTTCTTAGGGGCTCTGAGGCTTGTTGCAGTATCCATAGATATCAGAGGAATAAAAAACAAGTTACAAAGATATTATCATCATCTCTTAGACCTTTTCATACATTTCACAGACAACAGTGCTGAAGCTTACCTCCAGACCAGGAGGTAAGTAAGTATGGTTAAAGCCAATCTTCTGGGTCGTTAATGCCATACTTAATCCCCTTACAGGTAATAAAACCTATTCTTAAAAATGTCCAGTGTTTGCCTCCATAGTTCATTTTTCACCAACCTTAATGGGAGAATACCACCCTTCCAGTTTAACCTTCAGGTTAACAAAATGGGCTAAGGCAGGATTTGAACTTTCAGCCTCTTTGAACCCACTGCAGTTCCAGCCATTTACTTCTGACAATTCTATCACAGATATTAAAAAGAAGAAGAAAATTAGTACACACACACCAGAAAATAAATTAAAAAAAAAAAAGCAGAGGAAGCCTTGGCCCAGACATAAACAAGAATCCCTTCTTCCAGTACAGTCTCTTGCCAGTATACCCTGGTAAAAGTCTTTATGGAACTTTGTAGTTTCTTTTACCGTATTACTTACAGGTGAGTATAACAGAAAAAAATCACAAAACCAGTTCATCTCTTGCTATCTAAGTGGCAGACATGATTCAGGGTTTTTTGGTTTTTGTTTTTGGTTTATTTTTACTGTCATTACTTGATTCAGTAATAAGCACCATCTTTCTGTCTGATGGATGTTTAGGGGATTTTCCCCCCTCTCTTTCTTTTGCACTGACAAGCTCTTATCATTTCTCCACCAGGAAAAGAAGTGACAGAACAGCTCCTGGAAGACAGAAGTGCTGAACTCAAACATGACCTCAAGCACTGCTGTTGCATTAAAAGGGATTTCCCTTTAATGATCCTTTTCCTCCCTTCTAGATGAATCATATCTCTTACAGAATTATCTGATACTAAAAGATGCAGCAAATGACTGAACAATTAAAAGTCTGGATGTTACTATCCATAAATAGTAGTCATCATCCTAGCATTGAATATTATATGAGTAGTATCTTAACAATGAGTCTTTCCTAGTGCAAAAACATTTGGTGATGGTGTTCGGAACACCCTCAGGTCTTGGTTTAATTTCGTGAGCATGAGCTTCTCCTTCCTGTACAGTAAAAAGAAGCAAAGTAATTAAAACAATTTAGAGATACAAAGCTGAATGGGGTCTTGAAAGATTTCTTCTTTTTCCCAAGTACAATAAAGAATTGTTATTGATTGATGTGCATGAAACTGATTACTTAAATTTTCACAAAAAATGGATATTCTGCAGTTCCCAATGACAGCTTTCTCCCAGGTTATGTAAACATTACCACTTAGAAGGGTGGACTGTTTTACCCTTATGCTTAACCAGAATGTAGATAGCTGAATATTAAAGTATTTCTTATTCTGTCCTTAATGCCAAGAACTTCTCTCTTCCCTCAAGAGATACAGACATGCATATATACCTAAAAATGTGTGTGCATGTACATAGTTACGTGTGTGTGTATGTGTGTGTACTTACATACACACTTCAAAGAAGAACACTTTCCTTGACTTACTATATACATATGTACATAAGTTTTTATTTCATGAAATATAAGCATTATACCATAAATGATGAGATAAACTATAGGGTATGACTACAAAAAATCCCAGGAGTCATTCAGAAAAGAAGAATATATATTCATGCATTCTATAACTAATGATGTTGCTGATGTTTTTAATGTATTCCCTTATTGCTGTGGAGCTATGGTTGACAAGACAGAACTTCATTTTGTGCTGTGCAAACTCAGATCAAATAAATTCCTGCCATCCTGCTCAGACTTGTTTGATAAACATCAGCTGTAGCAATATACAATCAACTTTCAGTTTATCACGGTAAACAGTAATTATTACTATTCAGACATGCTTACCATTTAGAAAACAAAAATAAGCTGTCGCCTTTTCAAGTTTTCCTGGGTCTCAATATCTCCATCACGGCTAGGACTACCTGTTAACTTATTTGCTGCAGTTTCCTATACAAAGCAGGGTACAAGTCAGCTCTTTTTCCCCTATTTCCTACTTCATCATTCCAACTCCAGAGTAAAACCCTCCATCACTTCAAGTACTCTGTGTAAAACTCTGTGAGGGGCTGGGCTTCATATCACATGAGAAAAATGTTTTGGACAAAAGATTTTTTTTCCTCTAATCAGATCACTTCAGTAATCTGCTACCTCACTCCCCATGAGAGGACAGGGGAAAATGTCCAGAAGAAGGGAACAGCAAGATGCTGACAGAAACGTATACTTCATAAATCACAGTACAGATGCTGCCCTTGTTATGCAAGCAATCTCTCAGGCCCTGCTCCCTCAAGTATCCCTGGATTTTAGTCACCCCTCAGGCTACCAATCATTAAATGCAGAGCCTTCCTGCCCAAATAATGCTTTCCAAAGCAGCAGAGAGGCTAGGGGAACAAAAAAACCAAAAAACAATAAACAACACACCCACAAAAATCTTTGAAAGAAAACTCTCCAAGGAGAGGAGGAAAAAAATTGGACGGGATTATTATTTTTCCAGCCATACCCCTGACTTCTTCTGGAACAAAGGCAGAGAAGAAGGATGGGCTGCTGTGCAGAGCCAGCACAGGCCTGTAAACCCTGGGAAAGATCATGTTGACACATAACCCTGTTGTGTGACCTGAGCACATGATCCAAGCCAGCCGCTGCTACTGGAGGTGAGGTGAAGGAGTTCAAAGCTGAACTCTTCCAAAATCCACCTGTTCTCTGAAGGAGTCAATATTTAAGACCTGATTGCAAGGTGTGCAGCAGCCCTGGCTTCTCATCCTGCCAAGTGGGAGGGGTGGATATGCAGGAACAGGCAGGAGCTCATCATCTGGGAACATGAATTATTTTAATACTGCAAGAAACTTTGTTGCACTGTATTTCATTTCTGCCTACGTTCAGATTGTAAGACTGTTGAGCAAGAAACTGCTCCTTTTCCAACATAAATCCCATCCATAAATCATGTTAATAGGCCTTAAATATCGGGAGTTTATTCAGTGAGTTT
The DNA here is from genome assembly GCA_013399455.1 of Anthoscopus minutus. Lineage (NCBI taxonomy): Eukaryota > Metazoa > Chordata > Aves > Passeriformes > Paridae > Anthoscopus > Anthoscopus minutus. Next base: position 116,375 of record VWYI01045546.1, read on the forward strand.
TTTCACTACATAGATATTAGCTCATTGTTTAAAGGTGTGCATCGTTTACAATAACTAAATTTAATGATTCCTACAAACTGCTAGTTGCAGTCAAGAATTTAAAACACATTCAGACACAAAGATCTCCCTGACTTGATATTTAGCCGAAGGTTCTGCCCTTTACCTCCAAACATCCGACCTCGAGCAGGGCAGGATTTAAGCACATTTAACATCTCCTGCTGAAAATGCCAGCATATTGGGATTATGGGGTTATATATCAGCCTAACCTCTAATTGACGAAATGAAGTCACTTGTGGTTACTTACAATATAGAGCCAAAACTGTGGAGTGCATACAAGTTACCGAAAACAATAAATACTCGCTTGGATCTGAAAACCGTCTGGAAGAGCAATACTTTCCATGGGACGGGCTCCCTCAGCGTCCCTCTGGGATGCTGGGGCAGGGATGTGGGCATCTACACTCTGCAGCCCGAGCCGTGTCTGCAATGGCAGGCGCTTGCCACGCGTGCCCGTGTGGGTGAGGACACGGGAAGGGCTCCTGGGGCAGGCGCCTCTCAGCCGGCGTTCGGAGGCTGCGGGGCACGGCCGGGGCGCCGCTCTGCGCAGGGACACGGAGCTGTTCCGGACCCAGCGACGCGGCACCGGGCTGTCCCGTGAGAGGAGCGAAGCCTGCAGGACGGGATGGGCAACCCCCTGCCCGGGGGTAAAGGAATAAGGAAGGAAAAAATGACATCCCGGCTCCCGAAAACCCGAAACTCCCGTGAGTCACGGCGGGCGGGGAGGCGGCAGAGCTGCCCGGCGGCGGCGCCCCCTGGCGGCGGCGGCCGCGGCGGTTGTCACAGGCCGGAAAGTCCCTGCGCTCTGCCGGTGGAAATCCCCGGTGGGGGTTTTGTGTTGTGCTTTCAATCTCTTTTTTTTTTTTTTTTTTTTCACCCGGGCGCTTAAACAGAAAGGGAAAAAAACAAGAGGCTGGGCTCAGCCCTTCATTCCGCAGCGGCGGCAGCAGCAGCAGCAGCTCCAGCAGCTCCGGCGGAGAGAGGGCGGAGAGAAGGGAAGGAAGGAGCCCTGGCGCGGTGGGAGTTGATGGATTCCGAGCGCGGCTCCGTCCCATCGCCTCAGCCTCGCTGCTGAGCANNNNGCTTGCTGCGAGTGCCGCGGGGAAACCCGCCCCGGAGCTTCGGGCTCCTTCTCCTGAGAAGCTGGCGGGCCTTATTGTGTCCTTTCCACCTTGCATGCCCAGCCTCCAGCGGAGCAGTAGGTCAGGGAACTAAGAACGCGGAACACTTACTGTGTGTAAACCAATCCTGGGCGATTTAAAAGAGCCTCGCTCCTCATCTTCTGATTTGAGTGAAGAGTAGTGCTGTGTTTTGGTTTGTAGCGAGCGAAGACCCAAGCAGAAAAATCTATGGGGGCTTAAAAGGCATTAAGTGTCTTTGTTTTAGAAGTTTTAATACTTTATGGAGAAGTTTATTAATTGCTGTTTTTTAGATAGAGGAGAGAAAATGAAAACAGCTTTATGAAACCATTTCCAGATCTCAGAACGGTATTCAGCTTTCTCAAGTCCAACCTCCTCAGCATTACACGTTTGGAAAGGATGCTGTCTCTAATTATTGTTTACAGCTGTTCCTTTCTGGCAATTCCTAGTCATTACTTGTCAGAAGGTTAAAGTAGCATAGCATACAGCAAAGTGCTATTAACTAATATAACTGTAGCTTGGTTCCTACTTTTAAATCTCCACCTTTGATGGCTATTGAGTTCTGTTTGTTTCATCACATTGATTTTGAAAATAAGGGGTGTTTGGCTTTATCCTTGATTGACATTTATGACTGTAAATAGCACAGGCAGTCATTTCCACGTGTGGAAGGGAAAAAATGCCGGTAGAACATAGTATCGAATAATGTAGTTTCAGTGAGTACTTCTGTAAACTCAGTACTTTTTGTTACTTAAAGCTGGAAATAACCATTTCAAGGGTCCATGCCGGTAATGCTTAGTCATGTGATTAGTCTTTATTCGTGTAAAAAAATCCCATTGACTCAATGGTTCTACTAACATAAGTAGCTAATTCAGTATTTTGGTCATCTCAGAGCAAAGTAGAGCTGTGGTTATCATACCAATTAGTAAGGGGTTGTTTATATTTCCTTTTTAGTATCATTAATACATTTAAATACAGGATTGCATAAATAGCATGTGTAAAATTTTACTGATGAGGAGAGTGGATGAGAAAATGTGTTCTTTTCATTTTAAGGCTGTGTGCTGGTAGGGGAATGATAAGAATATGCTATCCTTATTACCTAAAGGGAAGCTTTACCATGTGTTGCAAGATGTGACAGCTCTGAGCATGGTCCCTAATGCTCTTAGGGTGTGTGAATGACATCACCCTAAAGGAGGACTTTGCAGCATCACCTGGTTTTGCCTCTGTTTAGGGCTTGTCAGGATGTCCACTGTATCTCTCCATCAGCTGATTCTCAGAGTGGTTGTAGAGGTCAGCTCTTGGCACCTGGAGTTTGAGGTCCCCTCTCACCCTGAGAGGGTCTTTTCAAAAGCTTTGGCTGGGCATTTGGAGGTGGATGTTGCCAATGGAAGAGTCTAGGTGAAGAGGAGAGAGCAATTGTTTCCTTGCAGGGAAGGAGGTGCAGCCCTTCTGTGCAAGCGGGGTCTTCTGTCTCCATGAAAGACCTGAGAATGCCTTCCTGGTTAGTCTGTCAGGCTAGAAGATCTTCTAACTCTCTCTGCCTCCTCTCTCCCATCTCCATAAGAAAATTTCCTAATAGTTGCATAAACAATTTTTAGTAGTTTCTTGTTTCCCTGTACTTGATGTCCAGTGATTGATACACATATATGGCTTGATACTTGTCCCTAGATTCATAATCACAATGGTGAGTTCTCCTAGTGTGACTAGTTGTACTCTAAACATTTTAGGCATGCATACCTTTATTAGTCTTGATACAAATTTTGATTTGTTTTTAAACAAAGCAAGAATGTTTGTGGACAACATGAAGTCTCTCCCTATAAAAACTCGTATTGTTGTTATTGTTGTTCTTATTGTAGTGCATGGGGATTTTGAGGTACGTGGTCCCTACATTTGGCTCTAACTAGCCACAAAGTTAGCGTCATCTGAGTAAGTATTTCATAGAGTGTAGCAGGTTTGAGGTTGTGGGTTTCTTGGTTTTTTTTTCTTGCTGTACCCCATGAAGCCAGAATTACTGAAGAAAGGTACACAGGGCAGTAAACATTACATGTCCTACTGTGGAAATATTTTGGAGGTTTTGAGCCAAATGGAAATGCTTTTTCAGCTCTGTTGACTTACCACTGAGTAATAGAGGCACTGCAGTCTGCACCCCCACGCAAGGCAGAAGTACTTCTGAGCCATAGCTTTATCACTCACAAATACAAAGAGCCTCAAGAAAAGTAACCTAAATCTGTCTCTGAGAGACAAATTCCTCATCTACCATATCTGGCCACTGTAAGTATGGGATTGGTGCTAGCACAGGTTGAAGTTGTTTGGGATTTTTATGTACTCTATTGACCATCACTGCTCAGAATGTATGTGCTGTGGAAATCTGAAATGGTCATTAACTGCCTTTTTTTTTTTGGCATGTTATCTAAACAAGATCTTGAAATGTGCTGAAATTCACCAAGTGCATATGGAATTACAATGTGCAGTTATCAGTTACTTAAATTTCCAGGATAATTTTCCCTTCCTTTAATCCTGCCTTCTCTTATCTTGATTTTGATTGAAATGCTTTTTTTGAATGATGATGCAATTTCCTTAGTTATGCATAAATCTGTTTTAATATCACAGTAAATTATATCAGTAAATGAGTAAGACAAGCTGATCAGTGTCTATATCTGGGTAATGCAGAAAAGTTAGTAAATAGGAGCTTTAAAAAACATTATTTATGAAAGACTTAGTTGGACTGCATCCACTCTGTGCTTGATTTTGGAAAAACTTCATCCAGAATCCCACTCCGAAAGTTCTCAGTTTCTGCCGAAGTGATAGCACTGCAATAGAAGGACACTAACGTGCCAATAAAAGAATCCTTTTTCATTTCAGATGTCTTCCAGAAATATGGCTGGCCAACACATCCTTCCTCAAGCTTTGTATCAGAGCAATATGCTGAAGGCTATGAAGATCAGAGAGAGGACACCTGAGGATCTAGTCAAACCTCCTGCTGGAATAATTCATCACTTCAGGACTATGCACAAATGCACCATAGAAATGTTCAGAATGTGCCAGTTTTGTCCCCAGTTTCGGGAAACACTTCAAAAGTCCCTGACTGACCAGGCTACCCAGACTTCACTGGAGCGGCAGAGGAAGCTGAACTGGTGCAGGGAAGTTCGGAGACTTGTTCCCTTGAAGACTAATGGTAAGTTACAAGCAGGTCTTTGCACTCACAGTAAAACAGGTCATACTAATGTAGCATCTTTATTTATAGCATCTGAGTTCACATTACTGAAACAGAGGCCCATGGCTTTAAAAATGTGCTGTATTTCAATCTTAGTTTTGAAAATTAAAATTCTTTCCACATGATGTACTGTACTGAGGCTATAGCAGACCTTTGCCCTTACCACAGTATGTGAATATTGTGGAAATTTCACAGGTATTTTCATAATGTCAGTAACCTGTGGCATCTAGAGTCAAAAACAAGGCAGGGAAACTTGATTTGGAACCCATGAATCTGACTGATACGTATCGGCTGCCTCATCGGAAGTGCCAAACATCCTTTAATGCCAGTCAAGAGGGGCCTTCAGATGCTTTGAGTGACCAGGGATGCATTCTCATGTATATTTAGCAGAAACTAATATCCTTCCAATGAGCCCTGCTGTTGTAGCTGGCAGGCAATGCTTGCTTGCTGATCCAGCTTTAACAACAGTGACAGCAATAGTACTCAGAACACGGAGCCTCCTGGGAACCTGACACTGCTGTCCCTGGGCTCAGCACCCCACACTGCCGGGGGATGCTCCCTCATCCCCAGCTCCCTGCCTAGGTTTGCCAGCTCTTGACTTCCCTCAGGGCCCACCAGTAACTCCCATGTGTGTGACTGACATCCATCTTTGTGCAACACAAATTCTGCAGTGCCCTTTTCTTTCAACAGTCAGTGCTGGTGTCAGGACTTGGCTTTTGGGTTACTCTGTGTGTGTATTGCATCAAGTGCTACAAATGAAAAACCACAGCAGTAGTGCCAAGATTTCCTGAACAGGTTATGTTTGTCCACAGTCTTGAGCAGGAAACCTTGGCACATGACTGCAAGAGTCACCAGGCATTTCACATTCAGTGGAGGAAAGATACAGTAATGGCTATGACTTACAGTCACACAGCTGCAAACTTGAACTCCGGATTCCTTACAGGACAGGTTGCCCCTAACCAGGAAGAATAGACTGGGACAGTGAGGACTTCAAGAGGATGAAAAATACATACTCTTTGCTCAAGGAGCAGATCGCAGCAGTTATAGAAACACTGGGTGTGGTGGACCTGCAGCATTGTTGAAGTCCATGTTGTGTTCTGCGTTTGCTTCTTTTCATATCTGCTTGTATACGCATTGTCCTTATCTTCCTAGTCCACATTTTTCCCTTTCCAAGTTCTGCCGTATTTCTTAGTCTGGCTGAGAAACACCACAGCTGTGCTATACAGAAGCCATAAAAATAGACCCACTGAGTAGATGTCACTGCCCAACCCAAAGCCTGATGCTGATGTGCGTGACTGTAACTATTACAGAGGCATTGGCCTTCCAGTGGGCTTTTTGGGCTGCCTCTACATTGGTGTACAATTCTCATGACTGCAATTAGGGTTGTGCACAGAAGTCACTGACTCTTGAGCTTTGGAAGGATCAGGCTGCAGCTAGGGCAGGCAGCACTTAGCAGGTACTGGGAAGGTAACATCACTCCCAAGTTTTGCATCTAAAAAATTTCACTCAAACAGATTTTCTAGGAAAATGGAAAATGTGCATAATTTTTGCCCAGGGCAAAGAGTAACAATTTTAGAATCCCCATCTCTAGTCAGTACAAATCCTGCAGGGGCTAATGCTGCCTGGGCAGACCCTTGTTGGTGACCACACTGCATTCAGCAGCACTGACCTCTTTCTTTGTCTCATGACCATCAGCCAGTGTTACATGTGGGAGTGGTGTGGACTTGGATCCCACCCTCAAGCAGGTGTACCAGTTACAAGATGCTAAAATATTAGGACAGGTTGAGGGAAGGCAAAGCAAGGTTTGTGGTCTCCCCATACACTGAGCAGACAAAGAACTTGGCGTCAGTTCAGTGCTTCAGGGTCATTAAGTGCATGAGTAGGAGTGGCTTTGGAAACCTGTGGGTTATGCAAAGTCGTTGCATTGAAGGACCTTTTCAGGAGAAGGAAGGTAGATTGGACTGTAGGAGAGGATCTCTGAGAGAACTGCAGAATCCCTGGAGAAGCCCTGTATTATCCCAGAAAACAACTTCTTTTTATTTTCCTCACATGGCATGAAAAATATTTTTTGAACATTTAGCTGCTTAACCTATGCTCGTGGGAGGAGTATGTTAGTTCTCTCAGTCAACAGTGGGCTTTCTTCAGAAAATAATGGAGTTTTTTCTGATTAAGGTTGTAGTTGTTGTAAACAGAGAAAGTATCTCCTGCAGTATCTTTTGATGTATATTTTACCTAATATGTTTATGAATCTGTGGAGTGGTAGGGTTTTCTTAATTAAATAAGACGTTTAGAATTTGCCACATATTTCTTTGCAGACATCTGAATGGATGATAGAAGGAAAGCAGTAGGAGGTACAAAAATCGAAACTGTTTGGGTTTTTTCTTTTGTTTTAATTAAAAAATTCCAGCATCTATTGGCTGTAGAGATTTCACTTGTATAATGAATTGGCATTCATTCCAGCGCGCCCAGCCACACCCCCTGGGAAAGTCCGAGGGAGGCCACGCTGCACTCGCAGAACAAAAAGTACAACTGTTGCTCAATTGCTAGTCAAACGGTGCGGGGGAATTCCAAGTGCTGTGTAAGGAATTTTGGGCAGTACTTCTAAATAAAGAACCGAAAGTGAGCTCTCAGAGAGAGAAAAAATTTAATCTTATCTTTGCTCTAGATTTTGCAAAGGGAAAATTTTAATTGGATTAATATATCATCTTTCTTGGTCAGAAGGAAACCCAGTCAGTTTTTCTGTCTTCTTGGTTGTTCCCTGATTTTTGAGCTCAAGTAAGCAGCCTGCAGAATTGAAGAAAGTTTTGCAAGACGGCATTCAGAAAATAGAAGGCAGAAACCTAGTTGCAGAAACCTAAAATGCACCAATCCCATAACAATTGATGAAGGACTGAGTAGATTTCAAATTATATCTTACTCGGGAACTGGAATCTCTTGTAAGCTTTTCTCTGCAATTTCACAGAATAAGTAGCAGAAGTGTTCACAAATGGTGCAGTTGAACTCATAATCTGTGTAGCAATCTGGGTTTAATTCTTTTGTAGAAATTCTTTGGATAGGTGTGTTTGGGGTTTTTTTCACATGAGAAAAATCTAGTAGCTTTGCCAGGGTTGATGTCTTCTATTCCAAGAAAATTGCTGTGGTTTCTTAGCATTGGGTAAATCTGTTTACCACTGTGGTAAACATCAGACCTATTTTTGTCTCTGAGGACATGACAGTAATGATTTTTGATGTCTCCCTTTCAGAGGAGACATCCGCTCTTGAAGAAGATGGCTAGAGATAGAATTTGAAACCCAGACATAGATGTATTTTTTGTCACACTTTTTAATTAAGTTAGTTATCTCCTCTAAGTCTCAGTTTCTCCTCTGAAACTGCAGAATATCACAATCCTTCCTACCTGGAAAGAGGAGTTTTTCAATGCAAGGAGATTGTGGAAATGAAAATTAAATCACTGTTTTTCATTTATTTTTTTTTAAATTTTGTACTTTAAAAATTTTAATTTTAATTTTTGTACTTTAAAAAACAGCCCTCTAAATAATGTATGTAACAGCCCAACAAGCTGTCATTTCTGAGAGGAAGGCCAGAGGTGTTCCTATGATTGCTTCATATAATCACCTCCCATTCCTTTTCTGTCTCCTTTTATATTACAATGCCTTCATCAAGCACAGCCAAGTGCCAAGCAGTGCTCATCAGGGGATGTGAGGCTTGGTGTTTCTATAATATTTTCTTAAAGATTTCCATTATCCTTTAAGATGACTTTGTTGTATCTAAAAAGCTGTTTCAGCTTTGTTTGACATTTGTAGTTGACCCCAAAATTTAGTTTGTGATATCAGTAAAATTTAAGATTGGTAAATGGCATTGCTGGATGACAGCTTAACTTGGGCTTATACAGAGACAAAACCAGTAGTGAGGGAAGATTTTTCTTTCTGTCTCTGAACAGAAGACTATAACTGTTCTCCTTCTATCTGAGGCTTAGAGGGAATTGCACAGGGAATATGTGTATGTGCAGTGTAATTCTACATCCCACAGGCCTGTGGCATTTTATTTAAGTAGCCATTTGAAAATAATGCACTCTTTCTATTATTTTTTTTTTTTTTTTGCAGGTGATGGAAATTGCCTTATGCATGCTGCATCACAGTACATGTGGGGTATTGAAGATATTGACCTTGTGTTAAGAAAAACATTGTTCAGTGCTCTCAGGGAGATTGACACACAGAACTTCAAGCTCCGCTGGCAGCGGGAGGCTGTTAAATCCCAGGAATTTGTAGAAACGGGGCTCCATTATGATACCCGGGTAAGGTGGCCTGAGGGAATGGTGCTGTTTTCTGAGTGCTCACCAGCATTGCCTTGCTGATTCTGTTTATTTGTGGCTTCATGATTCTGTCATTAATGGAGAACAGAAATAGTCTTCCTTTGGAGGAAATGGGGAAAAAGTGATTATTTGAGCACTGCTGTGCTGCAGCTGGCTCCTGACCTCCATGTCTTTGAACCATTGGTGACAGCCATTTCTTTCCTCAGAACTGGGAGGAGGAGTGGGAATACCTCATTGAAATGACTTCCCCAGAAATATCTGGGGCTCGAAACAGGCTTCCCTATAATGCACTGGAAGAAATCCACATCTTCATCCTTGCTAACATCCTCAGAAGGCCAGTCATTGTCCTTGCAGGTGAGTTGTCTGGCCAGTCATCCCACTGTGTTACTCTTACTCTTAGTGTTAGTAATCTTAGTCAACAACTGTTGTTTTCAGGTAGACGCATTTCAGAACATGGTGTTTCCAGCAATTATTCTAAAACCCCCAGCATACGTTTTCTCTTGCCTATAGCATATACTTATTTGTGTTTGTTTTTTCTTCTTTATGCAGATAAAGTGATTAGAAGTTTAGAGTCAGGCTCCAGTTTTGCTCCTCTGAATGTTGGTGGTATTTACTTGCCTCTCCTGTGGCCTGCTGAAGAATGCTACAGATACCCAATTGTGCTTGGCTATGACAACATGCATTTTACACCGCTGGTGACTCTGAAGGACAGTGGGCCAGGTATTTTTCCAGTACCTCATTTGGTATTTATATTCCTTCTTCAAAACCACTGTGCTGATAATGTATTTGAAATATGATCTGTTTTTTGCATTTTTAAAGTTAAATAAGATTCTTTTGAAATATATTCTTAAAATGAGAGCAGAAAGAGCTTTCAATCTTTGAGTCTGTGAATTTGAGTAGAAGGTAAAGGTTACCTTCAAGATACTGGTTGAAAGTAGAGTGCAACTCACCAGCTTGCAGGCTGAAATTGGTCAAAGGGTAGCCTCTGCTTTATTGTGTTCTGGTCTCCTTTCCACATCATAAGAGAAGAAGCTTTGAAGGATGCATTCTTACAGCAACGTATCACTGCTTGACAGGAATAATGAACTATATGCTTTACTGTTTTTAATGTATCTCCTCGGAGTGGACATCAGTTCCCTAGGTTCAGGTTACAGCATTGTCCGACCAAAAGGCATAACAAAGATCTGCAATCCTGTTTACATGGAGAAGACAGTTGTTATGGGAACATTAAAACTACTGTGGGATGGGGCTAAGTTTGTGATGTAGCCATGTCTGCAACCTCCCCTAGTGGTACCATATAGAAACTGATTGCTCTGCCCAGCTGTTCTCCTCTCTCCCAAAAATTCAGTGGTGATATCTCCATGTGTTGCATTTTATGGTTATTCCTAAGTGACTAGTTGTGTGTGTGTGAATATAAATATACATATATATATATTTATATATACATGTATTTATATATATCTTTGTGGTTTTTTGTGTGTGTGTGTTAACCCATCTTGTTTCCCCACAGAAATCCGGGCTGTCCCTCTGGTCACCAGAGAACAAGGCAGGTTTGAGGATTTGAATGTGCACTTTCTGACAGATGCAGAAGAGAGAGAGAAAGAGCAGCTGCTAAAAGACTACTTGATAGTGATAGAAATTCCAGTACAAGGCTGGGATCATGGTACAACTCATCTAATTAATGCTGCAAAGTGAGCGTCATTCCTGTTTCTTCAAAGTTATCTTGTTTACAGAAGTGGGACAAGCTGGGCAACCCAGTGTGTTCTTTTGGTCTTTCCTTCCTTCCTAGGTGGCCCATGTGTTTACTACCTGAAATATGAAACGTGTTTACTACCTGAAATATGAAAAATTTTGAAGTAGTATGAATTGAGGACAGTCTCAAATTTAAAGGCAAAAATGTGTTCAGACTTAGCAAACTGAAACTAGCATTTTAGAAGAAAAAACCCATTTGAACAGTTTCACTGACTTCTGGATTTCACAGGAGGGTGGCTGAAAAGTAGTTAATGCAGGAACTAGTCACCCCAAGCTCTTGTGCTTTGTGTAAGGGCACATTGCATAATGGGCAGTTGGTGTAATTTTGGCTGCCCTGAGAAAAACACTTGGCAGTATGTTCTCAGCACAGATGCTTCAACACCCTGGGCTGTTCTGTGTGGCGGTAGGCAGGAAGCTGTGGCCAGTGGAGGAACCGGTGCGTCTGCTTGTCCCTCTGATGGCTGAGCATCAGTAATGTGCAGGGAGCAGCTGGCAACACCTATCAGCTTCTTATATTCAGTGGACACCAGCAGTGATGCTCAACCAGTCCCCTCAGAACTGATGGAGGGAAGGAACTCCCTGTTATCCTCTCCTTTGCTTCCACTACTACACAGAAAGGAATCTTCGTGCTGTTCCCTAGTTCTGGTGTAGGGGCATTGAAAATTGAAGTCCTTCTGCCCAAAGGATATATGCACAAGTAAAAGGTAGCACTTGAGCTTCCTAGTTGCTCTGCCTAGATGTGTTCTGGTGTATTGCCAGAAATGTTAGCTCCTCATCCTACCAATGGTGGCATGGTGAAGCTCCATTGGAGGCAGGGTTGTGATGGATGCACCACACTGAAGCCCCAGAGCTTGTTAGAAGAATTCTGCTGGTAGCTACAGACCCAACAGAGCAGAACCAGGAACAGATTTCGTGATAAACTGTGTCATGAAATGCTGAGCCCACTGTGGGAAGAGCTTGTTCTTAGTGTGGATTGGTGAAGAAGGGGATCTTCTAAACTCTGCTTAGTTGAGCACTGGTCCTCAAAGGAATTCACCATTTGGTGGACTTTCTGCTTCTGAGGGATTACTCATATTCTTTGTGCAAACAGCTCTTAGACAGAAAACCCTCACCTAGCAAAGCCTTTTAGGAATACTTCTGTTTAACATTGTGTCAGGACATTTATTTCAGATGTGAAAGTCTCCGCCACTGAACACCTGCTTTTAAAATTATTTCCATTTACAGCAACAGTGTAACATCCCAGATCTTCTGTTTGAGTAATATGGATGTGCATTAAATCTGCATTTCCTTCCCACATTGCTTGTATTTTGTTTCCACCCCCACCACCTGCTCTTTTCAACCACTGATGCAATCTTCCTTTTTTGGCTGTCAGGTTAGATGAAGGCAACCTACCCAAAGAAATAAACCTTGTGGAAGATTACTTTCAACTGGTACAGCATGAGTACAAGAAGTGGCAGGAGAATGCTGAACCTGCTAGAAGAGAGACATGTTCCAGGAACAGACAGGAGCTGTCACTTTCCCAGCTCTCCCTCTTACAAATGAAATGTGAAACACCAAATTGCCCTTTCTATATGTCTGTGAACACCCAGCCCTACTGCCACGAATGCTTTGAGCAAAGGTTCCAAGGAAACAAAGGAAGAAAGCAGACCTCCAAAGCAGCACCTGAGAAGCTGAAGGCAGCTGGCTCAGGCTCCTCTCATAGCGATATTTGTGAACTTGGGGGATGGACATCTGAAGGGCCTGTAACAGAGCCTCGCTCTGCACCTCCGACTGCTCCGAGCCTTTTCCTGTACAGTGAAACCACAGCCATGAAGTGCAAGACCCCAGACTGCCCCTTCACATTGAATGTGCAGCACAATGGGCTGTGTGAACGCTGCTACAACTCCAGACAGCTCAGTCCCTGCAACAACTTGGATGACCAGAGACACTTAGACTATGCCACATGCAAAATATGCTGCCAAAAGGCCAAGAGGACCTTCAATGGTATATGCAGCACTTGCTTCAAAAGGTCTACAGAGCAGTCCCCAAATGGCAGTCCCGCTTTCCTGCCCACCTGTCACCAAAGATCAACATCTGACCCGTCCCAGATCTCACAGATCCTCCACCAGCACTCCTGCCATCAGGCTCCAAACAGCCATGGCAAGGAGCCTCCGCCACCAGCACTGCCTCCCAAGGAGAACAGGGGAGGCAACGTCTGTAGGAAACCTGGTTGCAAGTTTTTTGGGACATCACAAAATGAGGGCTTTTGCACATTGTGTTTCTTTGAGTACAGAGAAAACCACGGTAAGTGGAGATGGAGTGAGCTTTGGCTTCAGATGAGCCTCATTGAAATGTGAAGTTCTGTGTGTACTGGGTGATAAAAGGGCAGGAGGTAATGAAAACAGTGTGAGGAGAAGGTGATTTTCTGTCTGTTACTATCCCATTGTCGTGGTTTAACCCCAGCCAGCAACCAAGCCCCACACAGCTGCTCACTCACTCTCCCACTATTTGGCTCAGGTAGAGAATCGGAAGCGAAAAGCTGGAGAACTGATGGGTTGGGATAAAAAGAGTTTAATAGGAAAAGCAAAAACTGTGTACACAAGCAAAGCAAACATAGAACTAATTCATTGCTTGCCATGGGCAGGCAGGTGTTCAGGCTGTGTCTTCTCCCGACCTCCCATGTACCCTTGCCAGGAGGGCAGTGTGAAAAGCAGGAAAGGCCTTGGCTCTGTGTGGGCTCTGCTCAGCAATAACAAAAACATCTCAATATTATCAAACTTTTGCTCAGCACGAATTCAAAACACAGCTCCACACCAGCCACTGTGAAGAAAATTAACTTTACCCCAGCCAAAAGCACCATACCATCAAGGGGCACATGGCAGCAGTGTGAGAAATTTGTGAAATCTCTTGTAAAACAACTTTTCTGCTTTGATGGAAGCAAAACCAACTCCGGAGGGGGGTGGTTTTTAATACCTCCCCATCATCCACTGCAGTCATGGTTTGGTATGAATTTTCTTCGCAAGTTGTAGAGGTCAGTGAGGGAAACGGTGTAAATGCATGGAAGGTACTGAAAACCAGTTATGTTAACAAGGTGTTTAAAAAGCCTTGAAGAATCTGTAGATCTCTGTCCATTCTGGACGTGACAGGTATAATGCTCTGGAGTAACCACTGTAGTTGCCTTGAGAAGCACAGCAAGTAGAATTTGACTGTAGATAATGAACTCATATTTTGGAGAAACTTAGGAGTGTGTTGTTATACTCTGCCTTGAAATCTTCCTTGTTTTACACCCTTTGTGTGTATGTGTGTTTAAAGACTGATCTTCAAAAAGGCAATAGTCTGTGAATAAATCACAGCATGAAATCTTAATCTTTCATGCTGCTGCCCTGTTTCACAAGTAAAGAGCCCTTAGGTATGGAGCCTGAGAGGCATATGTAAGAGAGAATTATTACTTATCTCTTCAGACTATTTTATTGGTAATAAGTTTGCTGATACAAATGGAATAGGTTGTGTTTGAAGGGACCTTTAAAGATCATCTAATCACCACCCCTGCTGTTGGCAGAGGTATCTTTCACAACAATGATCTTTCCACATGTGTTCAGTTTAGGGAACTTCTATGCCAGCTTGTAATACCTTATTTTCCAGCATTGCTCACAATGAAATTTTTTTTCCTTCTGATTGTGGAATATATAAGATTGCTTCATGAGACTAAAAAGTATAATGCACTTCTTCCCCTTAAGCTCTGTACCACTGTACTTCAATTATCTGATGTGACTGAAATGGGGGAGGCTGAAATGGATAGGTCACAGATGACAGTCAAAGGTGAAATTCGTCCTGAATTCAGTGGGATTTAGGTTTCCCACTTAGAGCAGGTTTCTCCCAAATCATCTTTTTCAACAACTTATATGAATATCAGACTGCATTAGCACCCTTATTTATGTAATATGAAGAAAGATGTACCAACTGGGGGTGGGGGGGTCTCAGGATTGTCAAAAACCTATGTTTGAGGCTAGCTGGTCTTTTTATTTTCGTTTTTAAGGTGGGGAGCTTTTTATAGCTGCTTTGGGTCATCAGATCTATAGGGCACATTCAAACTGCCCCTGTTCATGCTTTGCATTACAGACAGTGTTTTGCTGCGCCACCAGAGGAGATCTCAGAGGAAGTCTTCTGCAGCAGATCAGACAGGGAGCTCCGCTGCCGGCTTCCATAACACCGTGTCCTGCCAGCGGCGTGACTGCGGCACCCTGGGCAGCACAATGCTCGAGGGCTACTGCCAGAACTGCTTCATTATAGCCCAGAGCCAGCGATTCCAAGAAGCCAGAAGGACAGAAGAACAGCTGGTGAGACAGCCAGAAGTAAGTGTGAGCTTCTCAAAATCTTCCTCTTGTTTAGCTCTGCATGTTTTTCCCTTGTAGGAACAGCTTGGGATCCGTACTAGAAAATCCTTAAATGACTGCATCTTAACTATCATGGAAAGACAAGCATAGAGCATATCATACTTTTTTTTCCTGCTGCAGTTGAGCAGTGCTCGTAAAAAGTCATTCTCAGTCATTACCTCAGCTGGAATTTTGCCAGCAGTTTCAATGGAAACAGTTGGACCAACAGCTAGGTTGTTTTGTTGATTGGGGAGAGATTTTCATTCTTACCCTTAGAGCTGTGCAATTGTGTTAAGGGGTTCAAGTTGCATTTTTGCATCACAGAGATAACTTTTTAAAATTTGGTTTGTTTTAGTCCTTTTAGAATTGAGGGTTGCCAAAGATGAAAAAAACAATATTTTTTCCTAAGAAATGACAGAATTTGTGATTTTCTTTGGTAAAACTCAACTTGGCTCTTGGTATCGCACTTTGTAGGAGTGCCTGTGAACAATCCCCAAGTGGTTACCTATACAAACCACAAGCAGATTAAAAAGGAAATGCAAAGCCATTTGTGCTGCCAGCACAGCAACTGACAATGTCTTTTATTTTTCAAGAGAACAGGGCAGCACAGAAATGTGCAGCGAGCAGCGCTGAGTACCCAGAAGAGACAGTGTCCTGTGGCTTCGTGTGGAAACAGCCTGGCCTGCAGAAGTGATGACCTGTGCCCGGAGTGCCAGCGCCTTGGTCAGCTGTCACTGTCAGGGAGTGCCAGGGAGCCGGTGGCACAGGAGCCTCCCAAGCAACACTGCCGAGCCCCTGCCTGTGATCACTATGGCAATGCCAAGTGCAATGGCTACTGCAATGAATGCTACCAGTTCAAACAGATCTATGGCTAGTGAGGAATGAGAAAGTGATACCAGCTACTTCCTTCCCTGAAATGGTGCTACGTCTGAAACACTTAACAGTCCTGGGAGTGGGAGGGTGGGGGGAATCATAAGCTGTCTGCTCAGATCATGTTTATTCCCAAGAATGGGAATAAATTTCTACTTCCTCTAAACACTGCATACAAGGACTGCTGAGAAGGTCACATTGCCTTCTGCACAGAGCTCTTGTTCATGACTAAGCTCCTACAATGCCATATTTAATTGTTGGACTTCCCAGGAGGAAGTGTGAAGCATTTGAATCCAAAGAACTTCCCAGTTCTGCCTCCTTTTCAATACATCCCATCTCCCAGGCAACGAGCCGTGTCTACTGTCGGAGGTGCAGGACCTTTTTATGTTTGGATATATCAGTCAGGGGCAAGTATTTCCTGAATGGGATTACCCAGGACAGACTTAATGCAACTTCCATCTGAAGAAACATGGTTTGGTTTGCCTGTGTCCTTGCTGTTCTTACAGAGCTCGCCAGGGCAGGAGCTCCCGCGGACATTTAGGATGATAACAGCAAGCAGTTCTGGGTTTGCAGAGCCCTCAGCAAACCACAGCCAGAAACAAGACCAGCACTGGTCTGCTCCTTTAACATGCTTAACCTAACCAGCATTTAGACCCTTTCCCAAATTCCAAGACAGCCAGAACGACAGAAGTTACAGAAGAAATGCATGTGATGGAGAAAATGAATCCTGCCACTTACCACTTGTGTGGAAGGAATTACCTCCAACAGACAAGAAAAACCCCAAAGCCCTTTGTCTTCACTTCTGAAACAAGATTGACTCTTGTCTCCCTTGCACTGCAACTGTCAGGAGTATGTGTGTGCTGTTCATACCCTCCCTCCCCATTTCTGTCACACTTTCTTTCATCCTTAATGCGATTCTGTTACCATGCAAACAGCTGGGAGCTCAGTAACAAGAGTTCTTCAGGGCTGAGACTTCACTCCTGAAGTTTATGCATCCACTTCCCAATTTGCATTACTTCCTATAGCAACCTCAGCTTTACCACTGTGCCTGTTACCTGCTTCTCTCTTCTCCTTTTACACCTTTTAAGTTTTCAGCATCTGTTTTGCTGCTATGATTTTGGAGGTGATGCCTCTTCTAACTTTCTTCTCAAGTTTAGAATCTTTTTCTAGTTACTAAAAAAAAACAGTTTCTAAAAAGAAAAAAAAAAGAATAACTCATTACTTATTTCTGTTAAATTTTATATATTTTGTGAACCTTAATGTGAACTTATGTTTTATTAAAATATTTATATTATTTGAAACAATGCAATTTGAAATTTGCACAGGATTTTTTTACATATATTTACTCTAGTGTTGAAAGTTACAAACTTAAATGTATAATTGAAAAACTCTCTGGTAAAAACAAATAAATTATTGAAGGATTGAATTTGTTATTTTTATATCTATGTGAGAGAGCACAGTTTGGGATGCGACACCCCCTGAAGGAAGCCTGCATGTTCAGCATTTCCATTCAGCATGTTATTGGCTGCTCCTTGGTGCAGATGATGTAGCTTTGAAGAGGTAATAACTTGCTGTAAGTGGTTGTTCTCTCAGGAAGGGCTCTTGGTTCTGTTGAAAGACCTGGGCATAAGGAGTTGGCTCCTGTGGGTGCAGAGTATTTTCATTCCCCAGAAGAATGGTGCAGGAGCAGACTGCAACAAAACCTAAGCTACACTGACTTGCCTTGGCTTTCTATGTTAATCCATCCGTTACTCCAGGAATTCCCAATAAGTGGTGCTTGAGTGCCATCCTGGGAGGTGGTGATGGCAGCACATGATCCCAGCCTCTACACAGCTGTGTGTGCAGCCCCAAAGGCACAGACCAGGCCTTCCCTCTGCCAGGGACAGCAGAGAAGACTTGGCATCAAAGTTGCTCAGTAGCTCATGAAGAGCAAGTTGCCAACTGATGTTTGAAAAACTAAATGAAAGAAGTGTTTTCTTCCCATCCCAAGCTCAGCCTAACCAAGCCTCCCTGCCAGGGGATTTCTGCACTGTAACTTCTGTACTGGCACTCGGGTGTTTCAGACCTTTGCTAGACAGGCAATACTGTACACTATCATGGCTTTTAGGTGTTGCTCGTGACCTGAAAGAAAAATATATGAGTCAAGGCTGCCAACATCCCTGTGCGGTTGAGGATACTGTCCTCTCAGCTCAGTTGCTGTCTGTCCTGGTTAAATCTTTAATCCATAGCCCAGCTCCCTCTGCACTCACAGAGTTTACCTCTGTTTTCAGAGCATACAACCTAGCAGTCAGCCTACACACCACAGAGCAGAGCCTGCTGAACCTACCACCCCCATCGCTACAGCATACTGCTCTTTTACAAAATCTGACTGGTGACCAGAGATACCCACCTTGCCCCTTCTTTACAACCCATGCAACTCACGTGTCCCTGTGATTCATTGAACTTTGCACCAGGCAGACCCCTAAGTGGTGAAAGAGCAGGGAGGGAGGGATGTCTGCAGTCTGGCAGCAGGAGATGGAGGCAGCTCATGGCATCCACTCTTAGCAGCCAGCAGCCCCTGCACACTGGAAGGACAGAACCTCCATCATGACACCCTCTGTGGTAGGAGGCTGATTTACTTCACTTGCTGTTAATTGCAACTTCTGCAGAGAAGAAGGATTTCCAATCGAATGCCCCAGAATCCCACTGAGATTTTTCTTTGCTGCTTTCTGGGCCCATTACTCATAACCCTTGTGTCTCACGACTCTGGTCTCATTATGAAGCTCCCATGTAAATGAGTGCCCAGCTTGTCTCTTGTGATTTTATTTGTGTGGGAACATTAAAGCTAGTGGGTCCTTTTTTTTTTAATACTCTGGTATTTCCCTTATGTCCTTAGGGGATTTTGACCCTCTTGATGCTTTCTACTCTTTGCCTAGACAGCTCTTCAAGTCTATTTTTCCTTCCTGTTCTGCAAAAGAGAGCTTTGATTTGGAGTCTCCCTTTTTGTGACCACTTCATTTAGAAAAGAAGGATCTTTTCTAAAATACATATCTTTGATAGCAAGAGATTTTTTTCTTAGCAGAAAGGAAAAACTAGTAGAGAATCATAAAATTGTTAAGACTGGAAGAAATTGCCAAGATCTCTGACTCCTACCGTCAACCTAATACTACTAAACCATGTCCCCAGGTGCCACATCCACACCTTTTTTGAGCACCCCCAGGGATGGGGACTCAAACATTTTCCTGGGCAGGCTGTTCTAATGTCTGATAATCATTTCAGTGAGGGATTTTTCCTATTATCTAATCTAAAACTCCCCAGGTGCAATTTGAGGCCATTTCCTCTTGTCCTGTCACTTTTACCTGGGAGAAGAGACTGATTCTCACCTGGATACAACCTCCTTTCATGTAGTTGTAGAGTGTGATAAGGTCTCTCCTGAACCCCCCTTTTTCTCCAAACTAAACAGTCCCAGTATGAAAGAAATGGCTTAATGACTATTTGTATTATACTGGAATTCCTTGCAATATAGTGCAGGACAGGATTACTATGCAGGCTTACACATTCATTTTATTTGAGGAAGGGATGCTTCAGATGAACATAAGATGATCAGAATATTATCTATGTTTCTGAGTTTCTCCGGAATATAACCATACAATTCACAGATAACATGAGAGAAGAGAAGGAAAATGCACTTAGTGCATTTTCAGTGTAGAGAGTACATAGATTTATCTTTTGATATTTCAGTGCTCTACCTGGCAAGTCTTTGACATGATCTGAAGTACTAGGCCATCTAACAGGTTTGGGATCATGAGGCAGCATGTACTGTGTTAAATTTAACACTGAGATACTGACCTCATAGCCATTTTGCCAGCTGTCTTTCATCCTGATTTCCCTGCACTTGCTGCAGACTGTCCTAATCTCTACCACCCCATTCCTCAAAGGTGCCTGAAGTCAATTAAACCACTCTTATATGGCATCTATTGCCAGTGATAGGCATAGGAAAAAGGGCAGTTCAGTGATTAGGATAAACACACACAAATAGGCCCACATCATAACACCAAAGCTCTTGGCATATTCTGAGGTGTCTTTCCCACCTGGGACTGGCATACTGGATGCTCAGCTCCTCTTCTGAACAGGTACAGCAGGGACTTTTGAGCAGCTACGTCAAAAGGATAGTCAACCTACCAAACAAAAATTATAAACTTACCCTGTTCATCTATACTTGTGTTTGGGAGGCAATGAGTAGGGAGGGATATCTGGTAGAACCAAGGCCTGGCAGTCCATGTGTCCAGGTTGATGCTTTGTTTGAGAACCTTACTGAGACTTTGGCAGTAGGCATGTTTGTGTAGTGTGGGATCTGGGACACAGACTCACCACAGATATCCTTAGTACCTAGAGATTTTACTGACAGAGGTGATGAAGGACTTTTGGGGTTGAAGGCAGTATTTTAGAGGATTCATGGAGACTTCCCTAGTGTTTGGATGTTGAACATGTGTTTTGGATATAAATCCCAAAAAAAATCATGCTGTGCATAATTTTGTGCACATGAGTTCATCATGGTGATACAGTGCATGGTCTGTTCAGGTGAGAGCCACAGGGCAGGAGTGGCTGCATAATTTTTTCCTGCATACTTGAGTAGGAAAAGTTAGAATTTCAGATTATATTAAAGTGTAAAGGCCCCTTAAAATCTGGAGTTAAAAGTACATTGGAGTGCTCCATTCCTCAGGTCCCACATTTGACATGCAGAGCAGCAAACCTGCCACTGATGGGAGCAGATTCAATGGACTAAACTAAACTTGTTCAATCATATTCCTGTGCTGATCCTTTCTCCCACATCAGTGATAAATACTCTTAGCATCAACCCTTGCCTGGTTCAGAAGGATTGTTCTACCTGAATAGTAAGAAAGATGAGGGGTTTAATTGAGCTGCTTTTTCCTAACTCCCCTTTCCTTGACCATCCATGTTTATTTTGGAGAAGACTGCCTCTAGCTCTCAGGTGGGTTATTCATTTATCTATTCAGTGCAGTAGTACAAATGTATGTACCTTACAGCTCAGTCCTGCACCTACACAAATGTTATCACTTCTCAAGCTATGGTCAAGCCAGCTCAATGAGTTTGCCCAGGTTCCAGCAGCTGCCTGCCGCTGCTGTATGCTCAGAGCCAAGGCTGTCCACCCACTGCCTCCCAGGCAGCCCAGCACCCTTGCCAAGGGCTCTTGCAGCCCTTTTTTTCCACCAAACAGCTGCTGTAGGAAATCTGGTCAGCCCCATGTGGTTACATCTCCATTTGTCAAGATGAATGTCAATTGGAAAAACACCTCTATGTAAGTATACATATATCTATACTAAAAATAAAACAATTGTACCATCAGTCAAAGACAGATCTAAAATAAGATGATTTATTTTTGTACTATTATGATGATTTCTTTTTGTACTAATCTTAATTTTCAAAAACATCCCCTCTGTCTAATACTGAAAGACAATCTACAGCATGCTATCCAGACTGCCCCCTCCTCCAGCCTCACCAAAGTGAATGCTATGAATTCAGACTCTCCTCCCTCCCACCACTCCTGATCTCTGACATAAATTATGCTTTTTGTTACTGGTTTGGCTGGTTTTTACCCCACCATTTTTTTTTGGGTTACGCTCTAGTACACATACATGGTGTTGGGCAGGAATTCAGATTTCCCCTGGTGAAGTACTGGGGAAGGGGGACCTTAGGTTTTGTTCTCTGTTTATGGCTCAATGTCAAAGGATTCATATGAGCTCATAGAAATACACATCATGAGTTAGTCCAGTTCCAGCCTGTAAGCCACTACTGGGTGTCATGATTAGACAAGGAGTCAAAATCCCCTTCTCATTTACAATGTAAAGCAAAGCCAGTGAGCTGGGGATCTGCTAAGAGCACAACTCCTTGTGGTGCTTTGTGCTTTGAAAACAATGCATTTCCTACTGACCTCTGTCAGCTATGCTGCTGAGCACTGTGGGGCAGAATTTGGTCATGGCATAAAGTATGGCATAGCATGAGATTGTCTCCCCAGAGATCCCACATGCTAGCATCATTTTTTGTGGAGCTCCTTTAATTTCCTGTTGCCTGACACTAGTGACAGAAGACTGTAAACTGCTTGCTGCAGTTTGCTGGATAAACGTCTTGCTGCAAGTTCTAGTAACATTCGTATTCCTGTAAAGCTGTAATAATTCCATTTGTTTCCGCACCTTTACTCCAGGTGTTCTGTTGGGGATTTGGCCAGCTGTTATATAAAAATAGTCTGTTATGTATATTTTGGAGTGAAAATATTTACTCATACCTTTATGATGGGGAGGAGAATCAGAAAAAAAATTAAAGCTCACAGGTTGAGATAAGAACAGTTTAATAACTGAAACAAAGTAAAATATACTGCTACTGCTAACAAAACCCAAGAATATAATAATAATAATAGTAATTAAAAAGAGTGAGATGAATAAAACTTAAGAAAAGTAAGTGATGCACAATACAACTGCTCACCACTGACCAATGTTCAGCCAGTCCCTGAGCAATGAGATATTCTGTAGAATAAATAGGATGGAAATTTGGTCAGATAACATTTGAAATATAGTCTCTTACTTCCTTTTCTACATTCTGGAGGAAAAAGGTGCACCTTAAATTTCTACTGTTGGTACCCTCATGCCACAAAGGCATACCTATCTGAGCAAGCCTTGTTGTTAAAATCGTTGCATTTAAATAGATGCATGTCTTGGTGGATTGCTACAGTTTAATGGGAACTCGGTGTTTTAGCGTTTGCTGTGGTCCCAAGTGCACAGCTACTTAAAAGGCAACAGAAGCAGTCGAACTGATATTTCAGCATGATAAATTACAGCTTATTTATCCTGTAACTTGTTACCAGCAACGAAGACAAAGCTAGTTTTTTACTTGTGGGCAGAGATCACATTATTATTCACTTATGTATTATTAAGGTGCAGCTTAAAAGTAAAGGATGATATTGCATAGCTTTTTCACAATCATGGGTATGTCTAGACCAGCCTACATATGCCTAAAAGAAAAGTCATAATTTCCAGAGACTTTTTTAAAGAAAGGGAAGTTTGCGCAGTTGTGATAGAACAATAAATGATAACCCCTGGCAGAGCCCTTCTCTTTGAAGGCTGGTGCCAGGTCAGGGCTTGGAGGCAGGAAAGCCTGCAGTGCCTGCTAGCACTCCTGTGCATTTGAGTCATATCAGAAATGTACACCATTAAAGTTCAAAATGCATTACTCACACTAAACATGTCTCTCAACCCCATCAGGCCTGGCCAAACCTAAGTCTATATGAATGTCAAATTTAACATATTCATCACCAGAATTTCTTCCTCTCACTTTTTCTTTTGTGCACTCTGCAGAGAGGATCTATCAAGGCAGAATTTCTTGTCACCCAGCTTTCAGGATTTAATATATCAACTTTCAGTTCAGATAGCTTGGTGTTGTATCAGACCTTTATCTTCGCTCATCTCCTCTGCAAAGGGGCTGCACCAGCTTTGCACCCTGAGCACTATGATACACTGTGTCCTCCTCAGAGTGGAAACATTTTTTCTGAGGATTTGGTTTGTGTGCCTGCACACTGTAAGTTGACTTCCATCCACAATGTTGAGTTATCTCGCTGCCAGATGTCTGTCCTCTGATACAAGCTCTCTCTCCCCTCCCAGAAGAGAAAATTGCTATCAGCTGGGATAAGGAACAGTATGATCTTTATCATGCAGCACTTTGTTGTATTCTCCACATCTGCTTGTGCATGATGACACAGCACAGCATTTCCAGCTTTAGCCAGCTTCCCAAGCTACCTGCGACTGAATTTCACAGTGCATTGAGGTTTCTGCTTCACTGTGTTTTATCATGCTGGTCTAGGTGCATCTTTGTTTGCTCCCACTGAGAGCCAGGTCCCAGGACATCACATTCTTCAATTCCCTGAGGCTTTGGAGAAGATGAAGGTCACAAATGAAGCTCCCTGAAAATTTCTAGTCTCTAAGGCTCCTCCTTTATGCTTGCCTTCTTTGTCTTGCAGATGGATTTCTCTGTAGAAATGCAGAAGTCCAGCCATGCTCTACAAAGTGCTGACTTTCACAATTTCACAGTATATTCTTTTTGATTTAACAGTAAATAACTTCAAATTAAGCTCTCACCCAAATCCAGAAGCAAACACAGCAGTTTGTAGGTTGTTACTCTTTTCTTCCTGTCGGCAATGAAATCTCAGTCTGTAATAATAACATCTGCATTATAGGTGCCAGAGGTGTGTTTGTGCTTAATCTTTTATCTTAATCTTAAACTTAAGCTTAATAATTTTATATGCTTTCATTTTTAAATTATGTTTTTAATAATAGATATTTACAATATCTGTTGTAATTCAGGGTGTAACTAAATATTTTCAGCTCCAGAGAAAGTCTAGCTAGATCACTATGTGATTTATTTTTCCCCAGCCAGAAAAGCCATAAACTATTCAAAAATACTTGCTAATGCATAAAAGATTGACTAAATCTCAATTTTAATACTGCAATGATGAAAATATCACCAGCAGATAAAGTTAATCCAGAAAAGCCTACAATAAATGGAAGATAAGCACGGGACATCAGAGACATAAAAATGAGGAAATGATAAGTTTACAGGCACGTGGAGCCAGTAAATGTTTAAAATCTCTTTGTTTTGAGCTGGCTGAAGCAGAGGCAAGTAGACACAAGAAAAAGTACAAATGAGTGCTTTATTCTGAAACTGAATTAGAACACTAAAGATAACATCAAGGACTGTGTGGAAATCCCCTGGATATGTCTTGTAATTTTTTCCAGAATCTCTGTATATCAAGGGTGAGTGGATGACCACAGCTGAGGTAGGTTGTGTTTTGGTATTCCTCTTTTGTGGTGCAGATACACAGGGAGAATTTCATCTCTATTGTTTTATCATTCCTTGACTACAAGGAGTGTTCAGGTGTTTAATCCAGATGCAGGTGTTTACACTGAAAGGTGACACATTTGATGAGCTGAATCTCACAGCACATTTCTAAGGAGATGTTTCCTCTTGGAGAGTTAGGAAATCAAGGCAATACACATTCCTGACTAATCAGTTTGATGAGGCAAATGACAGAGCCACTCAAAACTTACAGCAACGAATGAATCCTGAAATTAGTGGGTGTTAGGCATTTAAATGCCTTGCATTTTTGGGTAATTAACCTCTCACTTTTTCCATTTATTTTTGGAAATATGGAGTAAAATTGGAGAAATAGCACTCACTTAGCTCTCCTCAGTAGTTATGAGATTAAATTAATTGATAATTACAACATGCATTGGCATTCTGAGGTGAAAGGTCTGATATGTAAATAACAATAATTATTTCTATATGCATTGAGAATGTACTCACTGCACACTAACAATCCCATAACTTTGGAATCAACTGAGTCTCACTTTTTGGAGACACTTCAATTTTTCTGAAGTCACCCTGTCTTGTTTTCTTTCAGGTACTACATGGGATATAGAGGATCAAAATGAAACTTGTTCAAAGGGAGCATGTGAAACCACATGCATGTCTCTGCACGGGACAACATCTAAATATTAATGATTTACCATTCATTACCATTGCTTCATTACCATTTCCTTGGTTATTTTAACAGTGTTCTAGAAATGTATTTGAATTCTCAAAAAATTCCTAATTCAAGGCCAACATATTCACATTGTAGAGAATCAGACCAGATACAGATGTATCAGGAGAGAGCTGTTTGGAATAAGTGTTAATGGCAGGGCAGTTGCCAAAACCAATATATCCTTCATGTGCATTAATAATGAAATTGAGAAAATAGGGTTTTCCTCTGTAGTCAGTGGAATTGCATCAAAGATCTACCTGGCTCCACTATCAGTTTCTTTTCTGACAAAATAAAAATCTGAATTTTTTTCAAACAACAAGGAAAAATACTGAGTCACAATTTTCTGTACCCCACTTGCAGCTGGCCACAGATCAGTGTTCAGCTTCTTTGAATCATAATACAGTTGAGATGTGCCAGGGAATTTGTATCCGGCTTACACGGTGATTAATGTTATAAATTTGGGCAAATACAGGACTCACTTGTTTGCTCTGAGGTTTTCAAGGTTATCAAGGGAGATGAGAATAAACCACTGTGGCATGAACAAGGAAGTGAAATGAGAAGTTCATCTAGCTGGCTTTTATCTGTTTCTGTATTGACTTACTGACATAATCAAGAGCTAAACACCCTCTTTGTAGTGGAAAAATATTCCTAATAAAGATAAAATTGTGATTTTAGTGAGACCTGAGAAGAACCAGTAAAAAGTTTTAGAGTTACTAAATTCTAAGCCTGGAAAAAAAGTCTTTGCAATGAGAAATACAGGGGCAAGAAACACCTTTTCTGTTAGCTTACCAGAGCACTCCTAAACAGTTTTGCCCCTGTAAAACTGTGAGCTCCTATTGTGCTATTTTCTCACTGCACCCCCAATTCTCTTCATTGCTCTCAGGATGTAATACCCCACTTTGTACTTTCCTGCATTAAAGTGCATTTTCTTCAACAGGTCTAGTTTGGTACTCCAGCAGTTTTATACTGTCTGACTCCTCTTCCTCATCCATATTTAGTTTTCCCAGTTTCTTGGGATCTTTGGATTGTACCAAAAAATATCAAGTAATGACTTAATAGTTTCTTCCTAAACAAAGATGAAAATGTAGAATGAGATAAAATCTGGCACTGATCTCTGCAGAAAATAACTAGAGAAGTCATGTGGTAAAGATTTCTTATGGCAAACATATTACTAATAATTATGCCAAGATATCAGTTCTCAGTTTAATGGGCATGGGGTTTTTTTGTCAGCAGGAGTTGCTAGATTCTTCTGTCCAAACAATACCAAAACAAATACCTCACAAAAGTCTATGTATTTGCTTTTATCAACCAGGCTAGAAATTGACATCAGAAAAACACTGAATCAGGTTTATTAAAGAAAATTTGTTTTCTAGTAATTAACATAGAATGACGCTGGCTGTTTTCCTTCTTCTTCAAGCAATTCTTGTAGGACTTGTGGGTGTAAGATGCATTCAAGAAGAAATGATGTTATTTACTTGTACCACATATGAACAATAATTTCCATTACATTCTTACTTAAGGGAAATGTTAGATACAGAACGAAGATATTTGCTGAACATTTTCTCCCTCTATGCTTAGAATTCTATTCTCTCCAAAGGATAATGACTGATATTAATTGGATTATAAAAAACCTTGTTTTGCTTTTAGATTTCCTTCTGTGTGGGCACAATTCAGATTTGGGAAGATATACAAAATATTCCTAAATTCATCCTTATACTAATGTTCATGTTATGATAAAATAGAATTACATTGAAATGGTCTAATCATTTTATGCAGTCCATTGATCCTCACTTCTGAGCTGCAAGAAATTTTGACTTCAGACCAAAATTTACCTAGGGAGATCACCTACATTATAAATGTCATGAACCTTTAGTAGCCCCAGTGTACCTATCTAATCCACAAGAAAAATAAGCAAAGTCAAACCCTTGAAAAAGTTTCATACTAGGTAAAATTTTTTACCTACCTCCGTGGAAAAGGTGTAAACCACCCTATCTCCTGCCATCTGAAGTTAGACTTCAGGGAGTTTCAATCCTCATATGTGGGAGAGACCTGTTCATGCTGTAAACAAGTCAGATGTCAAAAGAACAAATGGATGACACACAGGGTGCTGGTTAGGGTTCAACTGTCAGGTTTTGGCATTATGTGGCAATGCAAAAAGTTCCCTACTCCTACATGTCTGCACCATCCACGCAACTCCTCTGCTGCGCTGCTCCTGCACAGTCGAGGGAAAGACCTTTAGGTCCCTCAGTCTGGAAAATGTGATGCTCTTTATTTTTAATTCTACACAATGGCTGTGTTGTACCAGGGCTAAATGAACTGCGAACACAATATGAGAAAATTATGTGATGTTGGTTTCTTCCATCAGGTCACTGAAAATTTTCAAGAGGACAGCATTAATAAAAAAAAAAGTACTAAGATTTAATAAGAACACAAGTAAAAGAACCTAAAGTATATTTGCCAGAAGAAAAAGTGCCATGTAAGTGAGAATTAAATAGTTCTTGGATTAGCTTATATGCAGAAAAAAAAAAAAGCTTGCGAATCAATGAAATCTTTTTCTAATTAAAAGAAATAAAAATTACAAATTTAAGTATAGCAACAAGCATCAGCCTCTAGGCTATGAGGTGCTATGTGGTGACTAGAAGTCAGCATGACTACACCTGTCTATATGCTTGCTGAATCCTGCTAGGTTCTCCTTGTCCAGCACCAAGCCTCTTTGTGAGCCCAGATCCAGGCTGTGTTCAAATGTCATGAGTCTCATCAGCAGTCCTTCCTGGCAGGATCCTAGGCAGGGTGCTGCCACAGAGCAGGTGAGATATGTGGCAGCTCACTTAGACAGAACACAGGATAGCCTGTCCCGAGAAGAGAAATGAAAGCCCCATCTTCTACAAGGGGTATTTCTTTCTCTGGGAAAGTAACACACCCTGGCCTCACTCAGTGGTGGGCTGGTGTTGGAGCTGGCTTTGGACATAATCCAAGGGAAGTATGTTAAGACTTTAACCCAAGAGAAACATCCTTTTGGAGTTCCCTGTCACTCTCAGCTCCAAGAACTTTTAAGTTGCAGCTTGAAGGACTAAGGATACCTCAGGAGCATTTTTCTTCATCACATTCATACCTGATAGGTCTGAAGAGGAATTCTCCTCTTTAGAGGCTCTGTCTGGGGAGTCTTGACTGGTGCTTCTACAAGGTGGTGTGCAAAGAGGGGGTTTCCCACTTGTGACCACAGGAGATTACCATACTGCCTGCATAAAGAGTTAGTTACAACAACAGC
The DNA here is from genome assembly GCA_013399455.1 of Anthoscopus minutus. Lineage (NCBI taxonomy): Eukaryota > Metazoa > Chordata > Aves > Passeriformes > Paridae > Anthoscopus > Anthoscopus minutus. The sequence goes on from VWYI01045546.1 coordinate 144,901, forward strand.
ACCTATTGACTCTCAGGGCAGACTGCTAAGCAGAATATGGGTGAACCAGCCAGGGTTTCACACCAGTGTCCAGGTACTTGAGCAGTGTGGTGGTGCTGGGAGAGCACAGCACACCTCTGTGCAGCTGGCACCTGGTCACCTCACCTTTTTCCACATGAGGAACTTCTTCCCCCAGGAAGGAGGAGGTCCTTCCAGTCCTTCCAGGAAAGACTTCCATTTTTTTCCTCATCTCCATGCATTTTGTATGCCAGCAAACAGCAGCACTGCTACTTTACTCTGAAGTCCCCATGTTTGTAAGCTGAGGCATTTCCTGGCAGGGTACTCAGGCAGGTCAGGGCATCCATACCTGTCCAGCAATACCCTGAGTGATCCTTGAGTGCAAGGGCCAGAGCACTCCCCTGGGGCTCAAAGCAGTATGGAAAACTGGGAAAGGCAGCTCATTGAATCCTATTTTCACCCCAAGCTCAATGAAGCCTCCATCAATTCCCCCATACCACATAAATTGCAGCCCAGGGTCTTTAAGGTACATGGCAAAACCTCTTGACATCTCTTTGTCTGATGCTTCTACAAACACAACCTTGGCTGAATCTGCTGTTTGTTTTGTTTTGTTTCAGGTTTTGTCGCATTTTCTGTGAATTTTGAAAGCATATGTCTCAGAAAGTCCCCAAACAAGTGTGTTTCCAGCATGGGAGGGAGGAAGGAACACCTCAGCAATGTTTCTCCTGCCCAACACAGCCATTCACCCCAATTCAAAACGTGCAGTGAAACATGAATTAGATCTTAGTTTCTAAACACTGACATCACCCCAGTCATCTGCAAATAGACAAGCTTTTTTGCTATTAAAGTCTGGTTCATCCATTTATCTCTTTTCAGAAAGATTCTCTTGAGAGCTGGAGGCATGAGTGTGGATGGACACATTTACACTGCACCAGTCACTTGGGGCAGACCAAGGTGCAGAGCTGTTCTTAGCCTTACTCACAGCGAATGAACCAGGGTATCTGTGCCCTAAATAATTCTGAAATTCTTTGACATTTCAAGGGAATTGTAGTTACAAATTTAAGAGGCAACATTTTGCAGAAGTAGTTTTTCCTGAAAAATTCTGTTCAAGGTGAAGAAAGAGAAAGCAGACAGTTTCATTGCTTTATTTCTTTTTTGGAGTTTTTTTTCAGATTGCAGATTATCATTGTAAAGTTATCTCTGTCCAAGCAACACATGCTTTTTCCAATATCATTGTACATAATGTCAAAACCTTTACATTAAGTCCTTAACTGGCACAAATATTACTGAAAGTCTGGGTAAGAGCACAGGGTATATTTGCATTGTACCTTGCCTTCCTCCATACCTAATATAAGTTACTTAATCAAAGAAACTGGTAACAGGAAAATGAGGTCTTGCTTACAACATTATTTGTCTTGTCACCAGAACTAAGTTTATCATGTAAAGATAATAACTGCAATTACAAAGCTATCTTCTCACTGCATAACAATGAGAAACAGGAAAAGATAAGTCACACCACACCCAGAAGCTTCTCTTGCAGGTGACTTTTTTCCAGCCTTCAAACCTTCACTTTAGTCCTCCTACTTCTAGCTTAATCAAAGACCATGTGAAAAACTTAATTAAAAAATTTACCCTTAAATACTCACCCAGGCTGTAGGAGTCTGCCTTGATGCCCATCAGCATTGCAGTGCATGGGCTGCACTCAGCAGAAGACCTCACCCTGTCCCACCTCCTCTACCCCTCCAGGCATGAAGCAATGGGTGGGATGATGTTCCACCAGGCCACACTGCAGCTCCCCTGCTGCTTTGCTTGGACTCTCTCCAGAGGAATATTGCTACAAAAGCATATTTTATTTAATTTGATCAATATCCACTTGAGTGTAATGGGGGATTACTTCACCAGATGTTCCCTACTTTTCCCCTGGGTATTAATTATGCATATTCTTCCCCACCTCTTCTCAGTAAGACAGGGGGAATTAGCTACTGCTGATGGCTTGTCTGCACAGATTTCACATGTGGTTTGTCATCACAAAACAGGGTTTAGTAGATCATGAAGCTTTTTGCTAAACTGAGTGATTTATTCTGGTTTCTCTCTCTTTGATTTCTTTTGTCCAAAGTCTAGGATTTCCACAGACGGATGTTTTAAAAACAAATTACAAAAAATTTAGATAGTATCTTTCCTTCTTAAAACCTCTCTCCTGGAAATCTAAGTTGGAATTATGTAATGGTTCATTCAATCTCTTCCTTCCCCGTGTGAAAGTAGTTCTAGTTCTTCAGACACTTTTAAGTACTTTTCACACTTCCATGTTCCTTAGATGGAAACACTCATACATAAGTCTCAGTTATTCTTTATTTCAGTTCATGATGAGTTGTTTTAGACACACTCTTATCTCCAGCCACATCTCTTCAAGCAATGTGAAAATGTTGTCATATTTTTTTCAAAACGTCACAGGTACTTTTGTATATTTCAAAAGTTATTGTGGCCAGAAGATGTCAGACAGAAAGCATGTCTTTGACTGGAGCAGCACGTCCTGCACACTCATCTGATGTCCTCAAATGGTGCCTTCAGTTCCCACTGCTCCACTGTCTTCCAGGGGCTGGTGGAGCTCCAGAGATTTGCTGTGTGCATGGTCTCCCATCTGTTCTGGCATTGCCATGTCCCCCTGATGGTGCTTTCCAGTGGCAGAGGCTGGGTGTGCTCAGAAACCTGAGCCAGCTCAGGCATGAGGGCAATGCCCGTGGTTGGCACACCTGCTATCATGCAGTGAGAGTTCTCACAATGGCAGCTAAAATAAGTTTCCTAGTGGGCAGATTCGTCTCCCTAGTTCCTCTTTTAGCCTGATCTTTTTTGCCTCCCCCTTGCTTGTCACAGCCTTCTCCGGCCTGCTTGGCCAGCAGCTGGCCTTCCTGCCTGCTGCATTTCATCTTCCGCAAATGAGCACTTTGCCCTGTGACCAGCCACCGGCCAGCCCTGTCCCAAACATCCGGCTTTCCAGCATCAATCCTTGCTGGGGCACCCTGCGCTCCACAGCCGCTCTGGGAAGCCCGCAGCACTACCCAGTGGCTGCCTGTCTCTGCTACATCTCAGCGCTTCTCTCCCTCTTTATGAAGGTGTGGCATCAAAAGAGAAGAAGCGTTTGCCTTTGTTCTAGGAGGTTATTTAAGGCTGCCTGTTGCATAATTAAGAAATGTTTCCACCAAATGATTAGCAGCCTACCCAGTGAGTATCTTTTTTCACCACGCTCTTGGGAGCACACCCAATCTCTTGCTTTGTGCTGAGCTGCTGAGCCATCTGCACTTTTGCCCCGCGGTTCTTTTCAGGGGAAAGGGCAGAAGGCATGCTCGCCTTCTGGGATGAACCATGCAAAGGCCCCTGGAACTGGGGGCCCTGGCTGGCCCCAGATGAGTGGCATCCATTCCCTCGCCTCACACAGGACAGACAGAAGGGGCTCCGTCTCAGCTGGGAGAGCCAGGAGTGGCTCGCGCACTGTCCCCCTGCACTGTCTGTGTTTCAGAGAATGTGATGTGAGTACACAACTTCAACTTGTCCCTTACTAGCCAGAACAACCAGCACTGCAGCCTCTCTAGCACAAGATGAGGTTTTATTTCTAATCATAACAAAAACAGGGAACTTTGCTACATAATGCTCAATGAAAGAAGTAATTCTCTAGACTTCCAAGAGAAACAACCTAGTTGTCTGCAATCCTCTACAGACATTTTCTATACCTACCTTTTCTGAGGCATCTCCTCCCCAGAGGTATGCAGGTGCCCTCTCTCCCTCTTCACTCAGACTGTGCAGCATACTTGCATGTGCCCCATGGATCCAGTGGCCCACACGTATCCTTCGGGAGCTGCTGTGCTCTGCTTACATGGTCAAGGCTAAAAATGGCACAAGACCTAGGGAGGATTATTCCCTTAAGAACTTCTTCCTGACATTTAACTATGCCTTTTTCTGGGTTTGGGGGTTTTTTTGGCTGTTTTTTTTTCCTGGCTTGAGAAATAACATAGCTACTATTTGTAAATGTTTCCTCCATCTCCAATAAAGTTCTCCATGTCTTTCCAGTGTCTGTTGAAAGCAGAGGAAAATACCACAGGCTTCAGTAGCCATCATGCATTATAGAGGTAAATAAAATATTCACATACCACAGCAATGAGCAATATACAGCAATGGGGGCTACAGCTTGAGCTTCACGAGAAATTTTACCCGTGTTTCTTTATAAAAGCAAAAAAAATCCAAAGACGGATGATGCACTCTATGTGAATCAGGTAAACAGCCCATACTTCCCTGAGCACTTTAATTTATGGACTGCACTGCGGTCAGTTTGAAGAAGGCAGATAGTCAGTGACATCTTTCTCACTAAGCAGAGTCACTTGGAAGTTCTCAGGTTCAAACCCATCACTCTGAGGGCTGGGTTACCAGCACAGCAGAGGAAGGCACATTTACCTAAGCATCCTCAGTCACTGATTAAAACAGCAAAAGGAGAAGACCAGAGAGGAATCTCTTCTTAAATTTCATGCAAATTTCAGTGTTGAGACTGGAAGTGACCCAAAGGGCCACTAACTAATACTGTTACCGTCCCAAGGGGCATCACAAGCCAGGCAAGGTGTTGCTTCTCAGTACACATCAGCTCATCCATAAAGAAGGCCCTAGAAAACCCGACAGCTACACTCTGCCTCACTGCCTGCAGTTTTACAGCTTGACATCCTTTTCGTTAGGAAGGTGTCACCTTCACCCACTTACAGAAAATCACAGAGAACTGACCTGGCTTTACTTGAAGCTTGAAGTCTTACACTGCCATCCCTAAAACCTAGTTTTGAGAAGCAAGCTTGGGTTAAGTCCACAAGCTTTCTAAAAAAGCTTCCTCTTCACTTCAAACCTTAATTGTTGGTGGAGCAATCCAATACCAAGCAAATGCTTAAAACTACAAATACAGAGCAGCCAGGGGTATTGTGTGTGGTTGAATAACGGGAAGTACTCGACCTCATGGCACCCTTAGTTCCAGATGAGCAGTCCTGAGCCTTTTGAATCAGTATCTGACAGCTTACTTTTTCGTCAGTGTTCATCCTTGAGGTTATGTGTCATATTTTTAACAAAATAATAATAACTTCATGTAAACATTTGCTGATGGGTATTGATGATAGCTGCTAAAGTAATGCAGAACAAGCAGTATGTACCCACAAGAAGCATGGTACAGCTGCTGCAGCCCCTTTAACTTCAAGCCTCAGAGAAAAAGAAGGAAAAGGTGAACTAAGTATTCATTTTATGGAGAGAGGAAATAAGCATTAGAGTTCAGTTTCCAAGGAATATAGCATTTAGATGAATCCTTTCTAGGTCTCTGAATAAGATGGTTTTGTGAGTTTGGGAGAAGGTGCGGCAGTTCTTAGGTTTCCCACAATTTTCCTGTATAACCTAGACAAGTCATTTAACCTGTCAATGCTTCAATTGTTGGTGTTTTTTAAATAGCATTCCCAGTAACACTGGTCTGCATAACATTTTCATGCATAACAACTAGATCAGGTGTTTGAGATATTCTATACAAATGTATATTATATATGAACACCCCATCCCATCTTCTAGTACTGGCACAGCAAACAAAAATCACTCTTACTTCTTGAAGGTACAACTTTTCTGTAAGAGAAGGAGATGGCCTTCCAGACAGACTCATATCTGACAAGCACTAAAGGGAGGCTCATAATCACAACTCACTTTCTATTTGGCATCACAATGGGCAGTTTCATCCAGGACTGACTAAACAGAGATGCAAGATTAGCTTGACAGCCTATTAAGAAATCCATCATTTCCCCATTTGAGAACGCTGCAACTATGTGTTTTCTCCAAATTTGCATGAGTCTTGCTCCTGTTACTAGAAACAACAGACTGAACTTGGGACACTTACCGGCAATTGACAGAAATGGACAAAAAGTTAATAAATAAATCACCACTCTGGGTAAGAAAAGTCTCTAGAGTATGCTTGTGTAACATTTTATTTGCATACTTTGAAATTTATTCTGATTTATATTGGCATGACGTTGATAAATGTTTAAAAGAGTTTTGCACAATTTTAATTAAGTTTTGTAAATAAATGTGTAGTTGCCAGTTTACATGATATACCCTGGAGGAAGAGTCTTCTTTTTACTGAAAGACTAAGATGAAGGTTAAACTTTGATTAAACTACTTCCACCTCAGATAAACCTCATCACATTTTCAACTGACCTCAGTAGTTTTATTTTGAATATTGTACCTAGTAATTGTAGATTCAAATCTCACTGCTGGAGCAGAGAAAAGGTGTAGAAGAAACATTATTGTCTTCATCGGGGAATTTGTGACAAGATTTTGAAGACAATTGCCGTGGTCAACAAGATACATCAATCCCTGTCTGTGGATCAGTTATTTCAGTAGCTATTGCCTGGCCTGCCTGCCATTCTCCATCACTGTTTCTTCTTAACCCTGGAAGTACACATCAGAGTTCCCACCCAGGAACTCAGCCTTGCTAGGCAGAGGAGGCTTGTCGTCCACATTATTGTTCCAGAGAACCCCAGTGATTAACCCAGTGCTGTATCGACTGCTTACATTTCACTGTTTTATGGCAAGAAATAGGAACTTAATTTAAAGATTTTATCAGACACAGATACAGAAGCAAAAATTTCATATTGCTGGGCACTCAATGCTTGGCAACTGGGATGCAGCATTGCTTTAGCTCAGACAGAACTGGCTTGAACTTTCCTAAGATGAACCCACAATTTTCACATTTTAAATGTACAAGGAACTGTTAAAGACTTACTATTAAAAAAAATTACTCTTCTTTTTCTAATCTATGTAGAAATAAAACAGCTGTTTTACAAGGAAAAAAAATTCCTTAAAACAAGTTATTTAGTTGTCTGACCAAGAATGAGACAAGTCAAGGAATCATAGATGGAAAAAACTTGCCATATCAATGATAGATTTTCCTCTTGTCTGTCTGTGAGGCTAGTTTTCCACATTCTGCTTGTGAAATCAGCCTGGATATCATAACAGTTCTAAAAAGCAGGTGGTCAGGAAGAAAATGCATTAGAACAGTAAACCACAGCCAAAGTGAAAAAAAACCTGACACAACACTTCAGAATTAAAAAGAAGCAATGCTATCAAAGCAACATTCGCATGTCAGTTCTGCCACAATACTATTTTACAGGAAGTGAGAAACTCATGACATAATTAGATGAGATGCTTAAAATTCTAATTTAAAACAAATAACACTGAAACTACAGATTTTTGTTAAAGTGAAATTTCTGTGTGAATCCAAGCTAGAGTAATTTTAGGCCTGGATTTCTTCTCCTGAATTTTTATCACTTATGTAGAATTCTTTGGTGACAAGCTCAATATTCGGGTTTCAAAAATTTTAAGATCTTTTGTGAAATTCTTCAGACCTTCTTAGTGATTTTTAATTTGCTTTCTCTAAGATTTTTAACATAAAAAATTTGTTTTAAAATTGTAATAGAAACAAGTCAATGATTAATATGCAATGTTTCTTACTCTGCATGTTATATTTCCCTAATGGAATGGATTAACATTCTCAAATAGGGCAGAGTACCAATTCTGTACACCCTCTCAAGAGGCACTGAAGAAATACCAGATGTGCCCAAGCTGCTCCCATGGCTGTAGAAATGTTGTGAGCCCTTTCTAGTGCACCCAAGGCAGGTCCTTCACAGCTGATCATTGACAGAAGATTCAAGACCAAGTAGACACACCAGGCATTTCTTTTCCATCATTTCGAGAGGGAGTAGAGACTAAGGAGGAGGCAAAAATGAGGGAGAAGCAGCAGTGGGAACACAAGGGTCAGAGAAAGGGAGCAGAGGTGGAATATTGGAGCTCCAAATGGGGGCCCATGCAGCTGGCCAGCAGCCCACGGAGGATGCACACAAGAGCACATGAATATCCCTGAAATACTGCAGCTTGTAGAGAGCCCGCATCAGAGCAGATATTTCCTGACAGCAACCACAGTTTATGGGCAAATCAGTGGAGCAAAGGAAGTGTGAGGAGGAAGGACTAGCAGAAAGAAACCATTCTGTACTGATTATATCCATCCCTACCACTCTACACCATTTGGAGTGGGTAGAAGAGTCTGGATTGAGGGAGTTGAGACTGGAGAAGTGGAGAGGAAGGGTGTTGGTGTTAATGTTCTTCTTTTTTTTCACTATTTTAGTTGGCAATAAATTACATTGATTTTCCCTTAAGTAGTCTATTTTGCCCATAACAGCAATAGGCAAGCACTGTCTCTGTCTTTATCCCGGCCAATGACCTTTTTTATCCTATTTTCTCCCTGTGTCCTATGGGAGAAAGAGAGGAGGAAGGAGGGAGTGAGCAGCTGGGTGGGTATTTGGTATTAATGCATCCCGGCCTTCTTTTGGCATCCAAGGACTTCTTTGTGAGAAGGGGCAGAGATGTTGTACTTTTGCATTATCTTTCCTCTGCCACCCAGAAGTATGGCTGGCACAGCCACTGACAGACCAGTGCTCCATATCTGGGATTTTCAGCAGCATTTCAGACTGGGTCAGGGGTGTCTCCCCTTAGTTCTGGCGGGAAATGTCATCCCTGGCCTCTGTTAGAATCAGGCTGGGTCTAGCACTAGGGGACAGCTCAGGACCTGCATGTTCAAGCCCCACTCTGTCCAAGCTGTCTTGCTCAAGCTGGTTTTGTGAAGAACTTCATCAGGGTGGATTGACCTGCCTCTCTGACCTGTCTACATTAATTTTACCATGAAAAGACTAATTGATTTTGTAGAAATGATACTGCTTCCTTCATACGGATCATACAGAAGGTGGCACGTGTGGCGTTTTGTTGCTGAATACAGCCATCTAGTGGCTCCGGCTTGTTTCGTTTTCAAAAGAGAACAGCGCCAACAGAAGACCAAGAGAATGATGGGGCACAGAAAATCTCCTTCCTCGTACCTCACATAGAGTTACCCTGGAAGTCTTGGCCCTCTTGGCCACTCAGCCATCTCAACTTGTGGCTATTGCCAGACTTTCTAAAAAAATTAAAAAGCCATAGTAAGGCACTGAATGCCCATCAATACCAAATGGGTAATGCCTGACAGAAATGGCAACATTCCTATTGCTCCTTCTATTATTTCAGTATTTATGTGAATATACAGCTATAAAGACCCCATACACAAACACTTAGCATCCTGGTGTACTTTTGATCGTTTTCTTTTACACATAACGGGTTCATTTCCTAAATTAAGTACTTTGTTACTTATTTTCTTAAAAAAATCCTAGAATTTCCACTTTGGTTCAGAGAAATGTTGACAGGAGAGTCTTAAAGAAATGCACGAAAATTGAAATAAAAAAGAACACAAATATTTAACGGCTTTATGTCATATAAATTGCTTCACACATCCTAAACAGGCCACGTGGGAACACTTACTATTTAACTAATAGTCAAATCATGATATAATAAAAAGGAGCTGCAGAAGAAACTGCAGAAATGTCTGACAGTAATCAAATCACACCCACGCACAATGCAGAGGATGGCAGCGTGAGGAATGGGTGTAGTTCAGCCAGACAAAAAGGACAGCAGTTGTGGTCACTTATGCCCAGCCACAGGTCCCCCAGTGCTCCAGTGCCTATATGCTGGAGGAGCTATTTAGGGCCCCAGAAACCTGTAGCACCTCAGAACAACATGTGAAAGGAGGCAGGACTCCCCATCCCATCTCTTAATTCTGTTTAACTAGGGACATGCACGGCAGTCTAGATCTTAAAGTGTCAAAAATAAAATTAAACAGAACAACCTTTAGCGGCTATGTGTGTATTCTCATGCCAGTGCAGTTTGCTGTGCCTTGTGTGGCAATCTGTCTAGATAAACAAATCTGCATTTTAATATGGGTGCATACTAATGACCCATATCCTTTTTTAGCAGATTATAGACACATCACGAAGACAAACCCTTACAGGCACATGTTATTAACACAGGAGAACATGGATTTATACATATGGATTTATATATATTGATTATTTGGGTTTTAAGAAGAATTTTGATATCTAGGCTCAGAGGAAGAGCTCCAGTGCCCTGGTTTAACCTCCTGAATCACATCAGCCATTTGTTTCACTATCAGCCTTTTTGCAGTGCTTGTGAATATTGTTCCTGCGATGGGAAATAAAACAGTTACAAATTGTACTGAGCTGAGAACATCATTCAATCCTAAGAACTTAATCGTGATACAGTGTGATCCTCATATCCAGATTTCCAGTGAGAAGGAAGGGTTCAGGGCCTTCCTGTTGAAAGTTCCTTCATTTTTGTGCTATTTAGTGTCACCAAGCTTTCAAGCAATATAAGACTGACTGGGCACTGACCCCACAGGTCTGTGTATGTGTGCTCAGTTCCTGAAAAAAGCTACAGCCCAAAGCAGCAGCAGGGGTCACAGCCCACAGCTCCTCTGAGGACAAGGTTCAGCTGCAGTGGGCTCTTCACATGCAGCCAGACCATAGCATCTTCCTCATCCTGGGGAGAGGTCATCAATCCACCTGTCTGTCCCCACCTGGGGAAGGCCTAGCTTTAAGCCCAAGGTACTTCTGGGACCCCGTCCTACGTTTCGCATGAGTAGTACGTGACAATCAAGTTTCCAAGCTGCTGCCCGGCTGCTGCTAATCCCTTCTTTTAGGCAGATGAGGGCAGCGAAGCCAGGATCACTGCTCGGGAGCCCGGCGGCTGCCAGGAAGGAGCGCGGCTGCACCCACGCGCACCGTCCCGCGGCCGTGGGAGCCGCTCCTGCCCGGCCCCTCGTGCCGCCTAACACTGCACGGGCAAGCAAAAAGCTCTGCCCGCTGCCCTGCGGCCGTGGGAAAGGCCCAGCCTCGCACCAGCTCTTCCACGGCAGACCGTCCACACCGGAAATGCATCTGCCTGCCTTTCTTCCGCCCTCGCCCTGGCCTCGCCTGAGGCCAGCCTGAACGGCGAGGCCCAGCCCTGCCGTGTCCTGCTCGGCCGTGCCCCTCCTAGCCGGTGCCGGGGCCGAGGCCCTTCCGGGGCCCTTCCGGGGTGCTGCGCCGCCGGACACCGTCAGGGGGCGGGCGCGGGCGGGCAGGCCCGGCGGGAAGAGGCGGAGGGGAGAGCGCAGAGAGCCGGCAGGAGCAGCCCGGGAGCCGCTTCACTCAGCACCGAGGGCGCGCAGGAAAACGCTGCTCCGCCCTCTGGCAGAGATGGGCGGCACTGTCCTCTCCCCCTCATCTTCTTTCCCCTCCCTTCTCTTCTCCGTCTTCTTCTCCCTCTTCCTCTCCTCCTCTGCTCCCTCTCTGGGCCGCTGAAACATTTTCTCACAGCCCTGCCCAGCCCAGCCCAGCCCAGCCCAGCCCAGCCCTCCTTTCTGCGTGGCAGGTTTCTTGTGTCTGCCTGTAAAGGTTTGCCGACTCTTGTAGCACTGGCCAAGGGAAACATTACTTTGTCATCTAAAAAGAAGCAGGTATGAAACAACAATAATTCCAGAGGGATCTTAGAGAGTTGACATATGAACTTCATGAACCTCATGAACCTCAGCAAGGCCAAGTGCAAGGTCCTGCTTGTGGCTCAGGGCAGTCCTAAGCACAAGTACAGACTGGGTGAAAAATGAGTTCAGGGCAGCCCTGAGGAGGAATTGGGGGTGTTGGTGGATGAAAAGTTTGATATGACCTGGCAATGTCCACTTGCAGCCCAGAAAGCCAAACATGTCCTGGCCTGTGTCAAAAGCAGCATGACCAGCAAGGCCAGAGAGGGGATTGTTCCCCTCTACTCTGCTCCTTACCTGGAGTACTGCATCCAGCTCTGGAGCCCACACATAAGAAGGCCATAGACCTGTTGGAGTGAGTTCAGAGAAGGGCTACAAAGAAGATCAGAGGGATGGAGCCTCTCTTCTGTGAAGACAGGGTAAGAGAGTTGGAGTTGTTCAGCCAAGAGAAGAAAGAGAAAGCTCTGGGGAGACCTTACAGCATCCTTCCAGTACCTAAAGAGGACCTACAATAGAGCTGGAGAAGGGTTTTTTACAAGGGCATGGGGAATGGACGAAAGGGAATGGCTTCAAATTGAAAATAGGTTAGGTTAGGTTAGGTTAGGTTAGGTTAGGTTAGGTTAGGTTAGGTTAGGTTAGGTTAGATATAAGGAAGAAAGTCTTTGAGTTTGCCCAGAGCTGTGGACAGCCCATGCCTGTAAGTAGTCAGGGCCAGGTTGGATGGGGCTTTGAGCAATCTGGTCTAGTGGAAAGTGTCCCTGCTTATGGTAAGGTGGTTGGAGCTGGATGAGCTTTAAGGTCACTTCCAACCCAAGCTATTTTATGATCTTACACCCAAAAATAGTTTGTCGTTTTGCATGGCAAATCTCCTCATGGTATCTCTGAGACTTCAGTAATTATTTCCACAAAAGCTGAAAGTGGCACTTGCTGCAGTCTGTGACACCTTCAAAGAGCAGCCCACTGTTTAAGTGCCTCACTGTGATGGCTTGGAGTGACTGTGGGCTTGACACTATCACATAAGTTCACAGTCCTTCAGTATATTTATGCCTGCAGTTTGCTCATAAATATTCTCTGCACTTTTGTATCAGACCTAACATCAAGGACTCTGACCTGGGAGCCTGAAGTAAATAATTTCTCTAACAAACATAATAATCAGAATTAAGTCTGGCAAGGACACTGTCCTGAAGCAGACAAGGCCTTGCATAGGAAAAGTATTCAAATTAGTTTGGTGAATGACTGATTCAACCATATTAGGAAGATCATGGCTTTTCATGCAGTGTAAACCCTTAGGTTCACTGTCATGTATTTCTTCAGACAAAGGAAATAATCTAGGTTTTTTGTCAAATTCCAATCTGGGTTACTTAATCCAATATACTGGAAGTTCCCCTACAGGTTCAACCACCCTTGTTGCTTCTAATGCAAGTATAGGTACTTTCCAACTTCTCCCACTGCTGTGGTATGCTCTAAATCAGCTCCTTTATTATAACCTGCAATGTGGAGAGATGAGAAATGAATTCTTCTACAAATTTGTGATACTGGATTCTCTTTGAAAGAGAGCTGCTACAGTGGATACACTTCTGCAAATCTTTTCCAGGTGTGCAGGTACAAAATGAATCCCCGGTGCCAAATTCAGGCCCCCTTGTTCCTTTCCTGAGTCTGGCCCAAGTCCAGAGTTAGGGCAGTGGAGTGTGACTGGCAGAAAAGTGAGATGAGGAAACAGTATTTCAGTGTGGAGTTGCAACTCTTTGTAGGAATCCCTTTGATCTTGTTCTCCCTCCTGCACAGGGGCGAGGCAACGTGCTGTGAATATAGCTCCAACAAAGGGAGGCAGAAACTAATCTTAAATCACTGAGCCACTTTATCTTTTCTTCAACTTGTGAACATGCCTAACCAATCTGAGGAGACATCAGCTTCCACCAAGGATCTAATCATGGGTAATTGCCTCAGTGCAGAGGAGCTCAGGAGTTGGAGAGCTGCACATGATTTCTGCTTTCTGTGCATGTGGCAAGGCAGGATGGGCAGAATGACAGGTGCTTTCTGTCTGAAACCACCCCAGTTTGGGTGGAGCAGGCTTCTCATGGCTTCAGTTGGCGGATTCACTCTGTCACAAAGCCAGTGGAAGCAAATTAAGCTGCCTGGAGTTGCTACAAATAGATATGAATCTCTGCCTCAATTATGATTAACTCCTTAATGCCATGCTACCTTACCAAACAATTTGTTAATCATCCATAAACATGGCTCTCAAACAGCTCACTGCCCCTCCTGCAAGCATGGAAGCAGTGACTCTTCTTCCCAAGTCGATGGCTTTTGTCACCATAGGGATTTGGCAGAAATGGTACTGTCTCCTTGCCCCAGCACTAGCCCAGGGCTCCAGCCAGAGGCAGTAGCTGAAGGAGACACCTGCTCCAGGAGAAAGGATGTATCCAATAGAGATGGAGATCTCCATCACAGTTCTTAAAGTGCTTTTAGGATAAAGGCAGTGCCTGACAGCGTTTGCTCCTGCTTCTTTTGTGCCTTTGGGAGGCCTGAAGCTGATTCCCTGAGCAACAGATAATCAAAATGGGGCTATGACATGGTTAAGATTTTCAGCAACTGGACATGAGCCAGAATGTGTCTATACAAGCTGAAATTGCATCATTAGATGTGACTAATGTTGTTCTTGCATTGGCTGGAAAGGAATCACTTAGGTAACTACTTTATCCCTAACTCAGAGAGCACAACACGTTAAGTGATTTTATTCTGATGTCTGTAATTTTGCAACCTTTCAGTATGCTTATGCCTGCAGTTTACTCATGAATATTCTCCTCTATCTCTTCAGTATTGGGTAGGAAGATGGAGATATTAAAAAGACATAGATAATGGTGAATTGTCAGACTGAAGCACACATGTTCAGATCAGCAAACTCCTATTCAGCTGCTTTCTGTTCCTGGTTTCTAAATACCATAAGTGCCTTGTTTTTTGACAGGCTCCAGCAGGTAGAATTGTCACTATGCCCAGGGAGCCTGAGGTTCAGCTGTCTCCCACAAAATGCATGGCCATAGCTCTTTCTCTCATGCTGAGTCTCATGACTTCACATCCCACTGCAGAGGTGGCACAATTCTGCAGCACAATGATGAAGATGCTCGTGTGGCAGAGAAGAGAACCAGGAAACTGAATTATCACCACCCTTGTCCAGGAACACAAATACATGAACATAATCATGTCTATGTACCAATTCTTAAATGTATAACCAGCACTTAGAAAAAAGAATCTTAGACAGAATCCCTAAGACATCTGAGACCAGGGCACATCCTGTCCATCTCTTGATTTGCTGTTTTACTTACCTTTATTCTTCCTCAATGTCCCCACCTCAGGAGGGAGTGTGAGTACCACCTGGCAGGGAGATGCAGTGCTTAAAACCACCCCACAGCTTGTCCTAGCACTACGTGCCCATGTAAAAAGTTGTTCTCCCTCTTTTTTTACAAGCTTTCTTTAACTACTGGAAAGCCCCAGAGAGGTGTCCCTGGAGCCTTCTCCATACTAAGCAACCCCAGCTCTCTAAGCCTTTCCTCCAAGGAGAGGTACTCCAGCCTTTTGATCACCTTCATGGCCCTCCTCTAGACCTGCTCCAACAGATCTATGTCAAACCACTCTATGATTCTACGACTTTTACTTCTGTTATTTCACCTCAGTGACACCAAACTGCATAAACCATGTTTCTTCCTCTGATAAATAGTGCAGATAGCACTCCTGTGGGGCATGACTCCCTTCCAGCACCTAATGCAGCCTGCTCATTTGCAGTACCAGTCTGACCACATCACTCTTTGTATGTCTGTACCCTTACAGGTCACTCTCCCTCACACATGAAAACGCAACATGCTCTATGTCAGCAAGTTCGAAAAACTGAATCTTCCCTTCTCTAATCTGCTGAATAAAAGTGGATTGTAGAATGGCTCTGTAGCTTCCTTTACCTGTAAGAGCTTAACAGCTCTAAATGTGCAAACAGTGTCATTTTAATGTGACACGAAAGAGGGAAACAATGCTCTCACAATGCAATGTTGCAAATGTGTGAATCTTATAAACAATGTGGACGCGTCCCCAACAAGTGGCACATGATGACAGAATTTGGCTAGTCCATTAAATGATTCACTGTCAACCACCTGAAACCAGAATTGAGAAACTGAGCCTTGGTTTCAGCCTAAGTGTCTGGCACTTTTGAGCAGGATCCTACACTGGAAAATGCGTCAGAGAATACATGGATAAGGAGATTCTGTATGTTTGTCTGTCTAAACTGTTGACTGATAATATCACAGTTCTCTGTGCTGGTCTGCTTCTGGCTCAAATAAACTGAGGTTTGGCTTGAGTTGGACAACATCAAACCGAATTTAGACATATTACTCACAACAGCTCTATTTGCAGGTTTTAGGCCTCTTGGAACTTTTAACCTTCTTGATCGCCATGTTCACATTCAAAAAGCACTCAGGTCATGGGACCTGCAACCTGGGCACTAACAACAAAAAACATCTGCTACCAAAGGAGGCAGAGAAGCCACTCTGTCTGTCATTACAACTTTTCTGTCATCTTTTCCTGTATGGGAGAAGTGATTTTGCTTACATACAAGGAAGTAATTCCATCTTATAAAACAATGAAATCTGAACTGTTTATCAGATTTACTCCTAAATTTCAAACTCATTGTACTATTGAGTCTTCTAAGTTTCTTGTTAAAAACTCATTGTAAGCTGTTTCAGGCATATGTCCATTGAAAAAGGCTAAAACTCTATGTAAGAACAGGTGAATGGAATATTTAGAGCTTTCAAGACAGTTAAAATGTAGATGGCCTAAATATTATATAGGAATGGCCTAAAATTGTAGCAGTGGACACGGGCTTCTCAAAGAATCTAAAGGGAACTGGGAGCCAAATTGTCTTTAAAATTAATAAGAATGGGGAAAATTTGCAAACCTCTGTTTAAAAATCCATGTTTTCTCTCTTATTTTCAAATAAATATTTTCTTCTGTTGTCAACTCATAAATTATGATCAGCTCCAAGATAAACAAATGGACAAAAGACATACAAATGTCTGTGAGAGTAAGTTTCAGCCTTATCCATATGAAATACTGTGTCCTTATTTCAAATTCTTGATCCAATATTGCTTCAGTTTAATGACAAAAAGGACATAAGACAGTTCAATAATGACTGGCTACTGGAACCTTCTAGGAATTTTTCCACATTTCCAGCTGAATTTTTAAATGCTGGGGTTGAGAGTCTTAAAAGGCTCCCTAAGACTATCAGACCATCTGCACTAATGTTTACAGCCCTTCTTTCCAAAAACCAGTACACCTTTATAGCCACAAGGTCTAATTGCCCATGTCCACTGAGGAAATGAGCTGAGAACAGATGCTTATAGTTTGCCAGATAATCCCTGGCAGAGATTACAGCCTCCTTACTATAAAAACTACATCTCTAGAAATGAAATAAAAACAGGCCAGTGTAGCCCCTAATCACAGAGAAAGCTAAGGTTGCTTTCCAAAAAACAGAGAAAAATATAAATTCAGAAATCAACAAGCCAACTCATCAAAAACTAAGTTGTGATTCTCAACGAAGTTTTACATGGGATGAGTCACCAATCAGTTTTTGAGTTGTTATTTGTGAGTTGCTTTACATAGCAAATTAATATTTTTCCTACACAATAACTAACTTCTAACCTGCAAAATGCTGTCACAAGGGCAAAGACCTCCCTGTTTGCCACAGATATAGAAAGGCTCAAGCTGCTCTTGCGCTTTGAACAAGCAAATCAAGATGTAAAACAAAAACCAAAAGGGAGCAAAATGCCCAAAGCAGATCATTGATACCTCAAAGTTAACTTTAGAAGCTACATTAATACCTCAAAGTTAACTTTCTACTATTTCTGCTACTATTCTGACAGTTGTTCTCAAACTAGACTGCTCTTTCAGAGCCGCTTCAAAAGGGTAAGATCCATGAGATTCTTGTGAATATTTTTAGGAGAGCCATTGAAAGTCCTAGAAGAACTTTTCTACCAGAAAGATAAAATTGCCTGGTACAAGAGGATTAATAAGTATTAATCCCTTGTGCCTTCTGATTAAGACCCACGCCCATGCCAGCTAATTATTGTTTACCTGTATTTGTTTAGGATAAATTTCAAATAATTCCAGAGCATGCTAAACTGGAGCTGAACTTGTGAGTATTCCTAGTGAAAAGTGTTCTGAAGTCTGTCTTTTGGGTTTTTCTTGCCATAAAAGAAAAATCAACACAGAGTGGGATAGGTCTGTTTGTAGTCTGTTATAGCTGCTTGAAAGTTGGCTTGTAGGCCTTTCTAATAACAAGTTTGCACATGAAGATTTCTTGTACTGCTATCAGGTGGTAGCAGTACCAGTAAATATTGGTAACCTTTCTGAATGCTGCAGTTCGTTCTTTCTCTTATGTGCACTGTCCCCTACTAACTGTAATGTTTGTGGCAGGAGGTCTGAGTGGGTTTTGAGGGATTTTTTGTGGAATGAATGGGAAATTCCATCTGTAAGATTGGTTAACTTCAATGGGGTGTAAAGCAAAGAACCAAAGTAAAGAGCTCCTGTGCTGTGTCTGTGGCTGCAGGATTTATTTCAGTTACATTATGGAGCCCTGGCTGCAGAAAGCAGGATCACATCATCTCTGAAGAACGAGATTTTAATGAACCATTGAGCTGCTGTCCATAAAATGTAGTCAGAGGGGACTTTGCAATTCACTTTCACTGGGAAGAGGCCTGTGAGAAGCTGCAGGGGCCACAAATGCAGAATCATTTACATGCTAACCCACAGGAGTTAGCACTGCTGTGCTTCCTGGCAGCCTGGTTGAAGTAGGCTTTCTCAGCTGCTGGGGAGTCCCGCAGAGATGGCTGTGCTAGAATCCAGCAATGTCACCGGCTCTCAGGGATATAAGCCTAGAAATTCAAGCAAGAAGTTTTCAGTTCTTTGCTTTACACCCCATTGAGCTCAGCCTTTTCATCTCTTAGAGAAAAAAGTTATTCCAGTCTTATGGCTTATGACTTTAGACAACAGAGGACAAGTGATTTGTTAAAATTTTCCCAGTGAAGGCACTGAAACCAAATCTTTTCAGTTCCTCCTTTGTTTTACAGGCCTTCTGTGCCCAAGATCTGCTGGAGGCTAATGACTGAGTCCCTTCCCTACAGAATACACAGAGATTCATCCCTCCTTCCTGGCAATTCCTGATCCTCAGAGTGTCACCCCTAGCTTATTCCAGGAGAGGAAATCTTGAGCCTACACGGGCTTCTCTGGGTCAAGAGGTGTCAGCAAAGCATTGGATCATAAGGCCCAGATCTCTTTGAGAATTCGGTCTCCTCTTGATCCCAACTCAGCAGTATAGAAACAAAACTGTGAAGTCTGAGCAGCATTTTCTTCCCACCTTAAGATGATCCAGGGATTAGAACAAGCAAAAAGTGTTTGCTTGATTTTGTCTTGGTTTATTTTGTCCTGTTAATACTTCAAAAGTGTAAGCATTTAAGAAGTTGAAAAAGTGATATAAAGTCTCACTATAAAGACTGAGTTTGGCAGTATTGACATTTTACTCATTAGAATATAACATTATTTTTTGTGTCATGCAAGAGGCAAGACTGTAGTGGTAAGTCCCTTATAGTCTTGAAATCGGAGATCACTAACATTGATACGTGAATTAAGAGAAAATGAGACAGACATATAGATTGGTTAACCTCTCTCAGGCAATCTGCGTATGTTTCTCAAATTGGTACTGAAGTTCAAAGTTTCTAATTCTTGCAGAAGCCCTGAAATACATTAGAGATACTGTTCTACCAAAGGCTGTTGACTGGATCCTGTTAGTCTCTCTATGTTCATCTCCACACACACACAAAATACAATTTATTCACAGCACCTCTGTCTGTGAAGCCAGGGGATTTTTAATGTGAATAGATTGTAGTTTATTGCACAGGCTGGTCCCTGGCCTGGACAATGACAACACTAGTGTTTTCTTGGATTTGTACAAGATTTGTTAGGCTTTCTTGTTTAGTTCTTTCCCCAAGCCAAACCCTCTAAGCCTGAACAACACCCTCATGAGTCATCATCCCCCCTTGCAGCAGCAATATGTTGCTCAGTTACCAGAATAAACCAACATCTGCCAAGCCACAACTTCCAGGACAGCCAGAGTAATCACTACTGTGCCATAAACTGGGAGGGGAATGACAACACTAGCGCTGCTAATGCCACAAGGATTGTTATTCTGGCGTCCTTGGGGCACTGCACCACTGCTGCTGATCACAGAGTGGTAGGCTTCAACCTCTCTAGCATAAGGAGCTTGAACTTTTAACCAGGTCTGGAAAAAGAAGTCATACTGGTTTCTGCTAGAACATATACAACTCCCAAACAGTTTTCAGGCTGCTCAGAATCATCCAGAAAAGTTGAAATATTGAAAATATTCTTGCTATTTTGAATATGCTTCTAATGAGATTATTTTCAGCTGTCACAATTGCTCTCTCTAAAACATGGGAAAGGACATAAAAGGCGGTATTGCTTCACCTGCTTCAACTGGTGTCTGACATTAGCAAACTGGGATGTGAGGATAGAGAGGACCAAGAGGAAGGAAAGCAGCTTCTTCCTTTCTTTTCAGATCAGGGTGTTGGTTTTGTTGCCTTGGGTGTTGTGTTTGAGGAGTGGCTGCGTTGGCATCCTGAGGAACAACAGGCTCAGATTGTTTGCCAGCTTTAGAAACCAGTTAAATTCAAAAACATCCACAGTTTCAGTGTACCTTTCAAATATGCATCCTTTTAACAACTCTGCAAAAGGTGGCTATCCCCGTTTTACATAGAAACAAGTTTGGAGGAGGTAAGTGGCAGTGGAGGATTCCAGCACTGTTTCTGCACTCACTGGGTTATTGGACACGCATTTCTGTTCATCCCTCATATTTCTGTGTAGGCAAAACTGAGGTTCCCACTAAAAATAACAGCCAAGGTCAAGCCCCCGTAGGTTCCCTTTCCTCCTAAACCCTCACCACAACAAATTGCTGAAAGATGATAACTTTCCTGAAGCAAACTATAACACTGAAATCCCAAGTTGCACATTCAGCTCACTAAAATCTTTCCCCATGGTACACCCACATGAACCACAAGCTGCAGCAGTAACAAGATGCAACTGAAAAATAACATTAAGAGTAAACCCTTGTAGTATTTAGAATTTTGGCATTTCACATCAGGATTAGCTGCTATTTCAACATCTTGAGCTGCTCCCTCACTGTCACATATTACAAAAGACTCTCAGTATGGCCTTCTCATCAGCATCACTCGCTTCTTCTGTAGTTCACTTACTCACTTGACTAGTCACAGTCACTCTGCATTTTCTGGGGAAAAGTTAAAAAAAAATAAAAAGTAATTTCTGATCCTTTTTATAATTTCTGTATGGTTTCAGGGTTTTCTTCACTAAAACATCTAGGAAAAGTCATTTTTTTGAAGGACAAGTTGTCCTGAGTTTCTGCTTTCAAAGTAATTTCATTTCAAGTGTAAAAAACATTTCAAGTGTAATGACACAAGAGCAGAAAAAAAAGTGGGTTAATATTAACTATTTGAAACTGGAATGGCTCTTCTCTAGAGCATGTGCATTTGACCTTTGGTCCCACATGTTTCTTGATTGATGGCTGAAAGATTTCCAATTAGAGCAGCTGATAATACTCAATCCACTTCTTAGTCCAGGGAAGCTTGTAAAAGCTTTAACATTAATAAAAAGCTTTAACATTACTAACTCCTGAAGAGCCATGAGCAAGAAGTTTGTCTTTTAAGTGAGAAATGGCTCCTTGTTTGTGCTGCTATAAAAGCTGTTACTAAATTAGTAATATTTCAACACATATAATTTGCTAGTTGTACAATTAATAGTCTTCCCTTTGCTTGAAATCCATCTTGTACTACACAGGGAGCAAAGGAAATGTCATGGATGCTGCCCTGGACTGGAGAAGAAGCCATTACTTCACAACATATTATCTTCAGCAGTAGCAGCCGCATCGGTCATAAATTGGTCATGTTGCAACACCTCCCACTCCAAAGAAAGAGGTGAATTCAGATTCAGCTTCGTCCCTGGATCCAGCTGAGTGTTCCCCCACAGCCTTGTCCCAATACTTTTCCCCATGTAGACCTAAGGAGTCTGATGTGCCAGGTGCAAGCAGTGCAAATGGTGCTGAGCATGGCTTTGCTTTAAGGTAATGTCTGCGCTACACAAAGAGGCTGCAGCCCCACTGACAGAGCTCGAGGTTTGGTCCTCACTCTGCAAATGGACAGGGCATTCATTGTCCCTCCAGGATGGACATTTCTTCCACCTTTTCATTTCATTGCATGTAACTGCAAGAACATTTATCTTTTCCACATTTACTTTTCTTTCTCCTGTACAGAAGTTCCTTAATGAAAAATAAGTCAAAACTTCCATAAAACTGACCCCTAAAAATTCCATTTATTGAAAGTGGTCAATGAAGAAATTTCTTGTCTATTATTTATGTTTTAATGTTTATATTTCCATCTGTTGTGAGATAAATATAAACAATCTATTGGAAAAGTTATTTAGAAACATAAACTAAGGATTTACTGAAGCGATTTTCATAAATCCTTTTGTTTTGATAAGATTAAATATTTTATCTCGTTAAGCATTTTTTTCGTTGTTCCACAAGAATAAAAGTAATATTATAATTAAGTACCTAAGTCTGCAAGTGAAATGTTACAGACTTATTTTGTCCAGATCTGCTTTTTCCAGTGGGAAAGGTTTCTATATGATTTTTTATTTTCAGTCTTAGTGGTTATGCAACCTCTTATCAGCTTCAAAAACAAACAAGAAAACTGCAATGCTTAGAAATGGAAGCAGGCTGGTAAAGGG
>VWYI01045547.1:0-61679 GCA_013399455.1 Anthoscopus minutus
TGCCTGCTAATAATGCACTTAACATAAATGAACATTTAACTTAATAAATGTGGCCTTTCTTTTACCTAATCTTTCAGTTTCTTCATCTTTAAAATACATCTATATTAGGGAACATTTTTTTATAGTTCTCTTAGTTTTTCCTGAATAATAGTTTTGTTATATAATGTATCATAAAAATACATTTGAAGTCTTATCATATTTTTCTGAAAAATCTTTATTAGACATTCAGTACTGGATTGCTCTTTGTCTCTTAGTCTGAATAAATCTGTGTAAGTTTTCTCCTATTAACTATTGACATTGCTACAACACTGAATGAAACAAACAATATTGCTAAGATTATTTATAATTGTAAAACTGCATAAATGTTATGCTGCAGTGGTTGTCTGGTCTTTTTAGATTGTGATGCTTGCAGTTTGTAGAAAGAGAACATTTTGATATAATGGCTACCTTGCCATCTGTGGGAAGTTGATGGGCTTGGGTTTTCCTTCATTTTGTTGGTTTGTGGTTTCTGATTTTGGTTTCCAGGAGCATGCTTATTGGAAATTTGCCCCTTGGGGCTGCCAAAGTGCATTTCCTTAACAGTGTTTTATAGCAGTTCCGTTTCCTTTTTGCTTACAATTTTGTTTGGCTTTTTAAGTTGTGCTGGGCCTATTCTCTTTGTTTCCTAATGGCAGCTGACTTAAGATTGAGGCAATTCAACTCAAGTGGTCTAGATACATGTCTAATTCAAACAAATTACTTTGCTCCTAAACTTCCTTTTTCCATTGCATTCTTTAAATCCTATTGGGAATTAAGTGACTGGAATAATAAAGATTTGACTTTAAATTGTCATTTGAGTGGCACAGCAAGAAGGGAGAGAAGAATTACAATAATTTTTCCTTTTTGTTTTGGAATCAAATCAAATCATAGTGGATACTTGAGCTACGAGTAATTTTGTGAAGCACAGTGATCAAGCTGCTGCATACAATAAATTACATATCCTACTAAGAATTAGAGTTAAAAAAATTTAGCAATGAAAATACTGCTAAATTGAAATAACAAAACCCACAGGCCTTTTTGAAGACAAAGATATGTCAGCCTAAAGGGAAATGAAGTTTAATTCCACTGAAAATCCATTTTCCAGGTTGGAGTTTAGTGTTCAAAGCTCACAAAGGTCAGAAATTCATAATTGAAACAATATTTGTTCCTTTACTAAAAGAGAATATATATTGTTAAAGAGATTTAATATGTTTCCCTTTGTAAATACATTTTCTCCCATTTCATAGAACTAAAATAAATATTTGAATATAAATAGAAGTTGTAAACATGTAATAATTAATATTGGAAGTTGGAGGCATGTTACGCAAGTTGCTCTCACATGGATAAGTTGATATGAGTTTAAAATTTTTCATTTAAAGACCTCTCCTGAATTCTGTTTATGCTGACATTCTGTTCTCCTTCAAATTACAGACAGACAAAGTCCTTGGGTTTGTGACTACTTCTGTGCTTTCTTGTTTAATTTGAATCTACCCTTTCAAGCATCTCTGAAAGTTATCCAGAGGTAGCATTTTATTTTGAGTCCAATTCTAGTATTAGTGTATATTTAGTCACATTTTGTGCTGATGGAATTCCTTTTAATTTTCTTTTCAAATTATTTTTCGGTCTGTTATTATGGCCCTGCTCCAGTGAAGGGTTAATTCACAGGGTTACCGTTACCAATCTGACCAGTCCTTAAAATCCATGAAAATACTGCTCAAATCTTCAGTACTACCTCCACTTTTTAAACAATTTACCAAGCCATAGGTAGATTGCTCAGATGACTGACATATTATGAAAGAAGTCCCATTCTTGATGAAGACAAGCAGAAAACTCTCTAGGATAGCAGCTGCCCTAGGAGACTGTTAAGAAGGCTGAAAAGTAACCTTACTCTGCCTCTTCAATTACTCTACAGGTCTAGGAAGGTCATTCTTGCTGCTACTGCCACATACAAATAGGATGCACATTTCAGGAGAGGTCCTTCCTCTATATGATTTTCCTTCCTGCTACCTGGAGCCAGGAGTTTCACCCAGGGGCTCAATGTTCATTGTACTGATTCAGCTGGATCCATTTGAAAGTAAACCAACTTCAACAGGAAGCATATATGTGTCTTGAAGGTGAGTGTTGACACATAAAGCTAGATTCAGTAAACTGGCTTAATTCACAACCTTTAATCCAAACAACAAACTGAAATGCTGAGTTCTGTGAGCTCTATCCATAATTTTTGCTCCAACCTGACTAATTGAGGCATTTTTCTGGCCCTTACTCATGGATAGTGGAGAGGTACAAACATTTTTTTCCATGAAAATGCTTGTCTACACATCAAACTCTGGCTTGAGAAATCATGCTTAAAACAGGCTTTGGAGTGGCCAAGGCAGAGATTTGTACTGGTGTGAAGAAACTGACCCTGCCTACACCAAAGGTGAAAGACTCTACAGAAATACCACTGTCAACAATATTTCAGTGATTCCAACAAAATAATTTAGAAATTCAAGCACCAAACACTTACTTCCTCATGAGAGAAAGAAGAGGGGCAGACACTAATCTTTTTGTGGTAACCAGTGGCAGAACTTGAATGAACGATCTGAAGCTGAGTCAAAGGAGGTTTAGGCTGGATATATATATATGTATATATAGTAAAAGGTTTTTCACCCAGCGGGCTCTTGCACACTGGAACAGGCTCCCCAGGGAAGTTGTCACAGCACCAGCCTGACAGTGTTCAAGAATTTGGACAATGTTCTGGGGAGCATGGTGTGATGCTTGGCAATGGTGCAGTGCAGGGCCGGGATTTGGACTCCATCATCCTCATGGGTTCCCTTCTAAATCAACTTACTTTGTGATGTTGTGATTCTGTGAAACCATCTATGGTACTGAAGTCATCTCAACTCCTGGAAAGTGACCTTTATAAAATGCAGCCTGGAATCTGGATTCCTGAATCCAGAATAAGTATGGAGAATTTCAGTTTGGCTTTTGCAATGCAGGTTGTTTGAATAAGGAAAGAAGCTGTGGTGTCCTACAGCTATACAGTATAACTTTGAGAAAAAAAGAGGCAACAAGATATAGAATCACAGAAAAGCATTTCTTTTCCTATGTTATATTTGAAAAACAGTCCAAATCTCTTTTATTTATCTGAACTGTGGCTTTCTTTCTCCCTTCCAAATTCAGGCAAACACTGAATTTTTAATGCATTTACAAGTGCATCCCACTTTCTGTTGTCCATTACACTCTTTCTTGAAAGCTCAAAATAGTGCCAAACACAAAATTCTTTACCT
Organism: Anthoscopus minutus; assembly: GCA_013399455.1. Lineage (NCBI taxonomy): Eukaryota > Metazoa > Chordata > Aves > Passeriformes > Paridae > Anthoscopus > Anthoscopus minutus. The sequence continues at coordinate 3,288 of VWYI01045547.1, forward strand.
CCTAACTGAAATAAAATTGAGTTTTCATATGTTTTGATTTTACTGTTAATACTACGTCTATATATGGCACTGGAAAGCTAATCTAGAGTTTTAAAGGTTGAAAGTGGTCATGGCTGAGATGAATTAGTGAACTGAGGACAGAAGAAACAATCAATAGCAGGTGATTAATACAATTTATCACACTGCAACCTCCACGGTGTTTTCGGGATGTAATTGCATGGATCAAGACACACACTGCATTCCTCCTTTCAACTTTCTTTGTCCCTATGTCACACTTTTTAGATTGTGTTTCTGTTGCTATTTCTTTTAAAATGATTGAGATTACCATAACTATTTCTTCCTCTCTTAAGCATGCATCTCTTAAGCTTGAGGATGAAAATATTCAGTTAAATAGATTCCTGAAAATTAGCACTCCCCCGTTATCAGCTGTCTTACTATGAGTTCCTCATGTCAAACTGTACTGCCCCGACCTTAGTAAATATCAAATTCTATGTCATCAGCTAACTACTTCATTAAAAACAAAAACAAACAAATAAACAAAAACATCAACCAAAAAACCAAAAAAACCCAAACAAGAACCAAAAAAAAATCCACCAAAACACTAAAAAAAACCCCACAAAACCTCCCCAAAAAACAGAAAGACAAAAACAAAAATAATGAATGGTTCTGTGTGTCCAGAAATACCTTGCATAGCTACTTTATATATAGGTACAATATATGTCCTTATATATTTCTCCAACAGCACAATTAATTCTGAAAAGTGAGGACAGGCTAGCAAATCTGTAAAGAGAGGGAGGAGGTAAAGTTATTTACCCATATGACCAGACAAGCATCAAATATCTTACCCACATGTTTTGTGTTTCTAAAAGTTTACATGAAAAATGTTCAACTTAAATTTCACTGAACAGCCTCATTGTTACTTCTGTTACATAAACCACCTTTGAAATAAACTTTTTAAATTGTTATGAAAGACAATGTGATTCAAATGTATATTACTTGAATTCCTTTTTAATTCCTTTCTGTGGACATCACTATATATGCATAAAAATGTCCTGTTTATATTACTCAAGGCATAGTCTTTTAAAAGGTCTTGGCTTATCTTGGGGTTTCCTGTGGTCAAGATGACTCCGAGATGTGTAAAAAGTCTCTGTTCTCCAACCCAGCTGTCCAAGAACGAGTCTGAAGTCTTCGGCTTTTGGTTTCAAGGTTGTTTATTGTTGCTTATCAGAAAACATTTTCAGCCTGGTCTGTGAAGGTCTGTTCAGCAGACCAGACCAAGTCACTCTGCCCTCCCACAGGGCTTGTGCTCCCTTTATATACTATAAACTACATATACTTTATTTATAGTTACTTTCCAATAGCTATCACCTATGTTAGATTGTGTCCCTTTACCTTGCACCAATACCAAAGTGCCACCATCACCCAAAAGATGGAGGCTAGGAAGAAGAAGGGAGGACAGGACAACACCTAGTTCTCTCTATCTTGCCTCCCAGCTCACTATAATAAGAATCCTAACTCTACACTTTTGTGACTTTTACTTCTTCATGCAGTGATGGTGATTTGTTTCATGGATCAAACTCAAAGCCACAAGAATTTCTAACTGCATGCCAGGGTCTCTGACTCCCCTGCCAGGGCTGTAAACCCCCCTGGCCTGGGCTCAGGTCACCCAGGACTGTCAGAGGGATGTCCTGGGCTCCCACAGGCTTATTGTTGGCAAGGGAACATTATCATGTGGATAATGATGGGATAATAACTTTGATTTTGAACTTATATTACTTAAAATCTTGCAGCACTCACAGAACAGGTTGTACACAGGGGCTTGTTAGCTCTGTAATTGCAATCCTTAACTTGAAGGCATTTTTGTACACCCGGCATCCAAATGGACAGCACAGGGAATTGAATTCTGAAGACATATTGTTCATTCTTTTGATTATTCTCAGAACAGCTGGATTCAGAAAGGATCTTAGAGGTTTCTTATATGAAAACTTTTGCAAGGGGTTTCCTAGAGGACAGCTAATTCACATTCAGGCTTTATATCTGAAATCTGAACCTTCAGAATAAACAGACAACTAACACAGCTCTATTGGACTAGAGTCTAACTACAGGTAGTTCTTGTAACAGAATAAGGAATCTAACACTGCCACTTATCCCAATGGAATTACCACAATGGAATTCACCTACAACAACATGTTTTAATATAACTACATATGAAAACCATGAATGCTTAAGTGAATTTCACATTGCCTGTCACTTTTTTCTATAATGTTTTGTACTGGTTTAACATCCTTAGGCTGGATTGATAAGCCGAGGCAAATATGAGGTTCAAACAAATGGCAGGTCTTACAAATGGCTTACAAGAACCCTTATAGGGCTACAGGCTGGGGGCTGTAGCTCAGTGGCTAGAAAGTTGCCCAGAGGAAAAGAACCTGCTGGTCAACAGCCATCTGAACATTAGCCAGTGTGTGCCCAGGTAGCCAAGAAGGCAAAGGGCATCCTGGCTTGTATCAGGAGTAGTGTGGCCAGCAGGACTATTGCTGCTAGTCATTGTCCCCCTGTATTTGGCACTGCTGAGGCCACACCTCAAGTCCTGTTTTCAGTTTTGGGCCCCTCAGTTCAAGAAAGACATTGAGGTGTTGGAACATGTACAAAAAAGAACAGTGGAGCTGGTGAAGGGTCAGGACTGTAAGTCCTATGAGGAGCAGCTGAGGGAACTGGAGTTGGTAAGGCTGGAGAAAAGGATGCTCAGGGTGATATTTATCTCTCCTTACATCTACCTGAAAGGATGCTGTAGCAAGGTGAAGGTCAACCTTCTCCCAGGAAACCAGGACAAGAGAACATAGCCTCAAAACTGCGCCAGAGGAGGCTTAGCTGGACAACGGGAAGAATTTCTGCATGAGAAGGGTAGTTAAACATTGGAAAGGGCTGCCCAGAGAGGTGCTGAAATCAGCCTCCCTGAAGGCCTCTGACACTCAACAGCACATGGGGTTTAGTGCCATGGTCTATTTGACAAAGTAGATGATCAGTCAAAGGTTGGACTCAATGATCTTAGAGCCCTTTCCACCTTAAATGTTTCTGTGATCCCATGAACATTTTCTGCCACCCAGAAAACATCATTAACTGCTCATACATATTTGTTTGATCTTGTTAATTCTATTTTAATGGAAACATACTTGTCACACTGAGATGAAAAGGCATTTCCAATGCCCTGATTATTACGTGGTGAAATATTAGGAGTACTCATTTGGTCCTGACAGAAATGGCAGGGATTTTTCAGTTTGGTTTTCATGGTGAGAAATTTCTGTCAGATTGCCACATTTATCCTGCTGCACATGACATTTTACCTACTTTTAGCTGCTAAACAGCCTATGAATATACTCCACCGAGGTTTGGTGTTCTTTAGAGGCTAATTCATATTTGGCCTGGGTTCATTCTGTGAATTCTTTAAGCCCCTCCCTCTCTGCTGGAGGAACAGGTTCAGAAATGTGGTAGGTGGCACTCTTCCCTGAGGCAGGGGTGGTTTGTTCCTGAAAGGAGAAGGGAAAAAAAAAGCAGTGTCATTAAGTAGGCAGCTGCAATGTTCTGATGCTAAGAAATATTGAGCTAGAGCAGATCCCTTCAAAACTTTGAGTGTCTGTGATGAATGGATAATATTATCTCCACCCGGGTCCTGAGAATAGAAAACGCTGTGGGAGTACTGCAGATACTGAGGTAATAATATCTCTTTATAGAAAATCTCTATTTCTCCATTTTATCTTTTATAGACAATCTCCCAGGAAAGGTATACCTCAAAGGTACAGGCTTTCAGGTGTTAGATCATAGATAGTTGCAGACAGAGACAGTGGATGTATGAGGGAAGAGGTACACTTGTGCATGAAGAAAGGTCTTAGGAAGAGTTTCCTTTATATGTATTGTTCAGCAAGGCTATCCAGCCCAGCTCTTTGTGACATCTTTCATCCACAAGGTGACACAAAGTTCACTGCCACAGGGTCCTGGGAGAAATGTCTGCTTTTTTATTTTTTTGATATACAGTACATATTCAGAAACCTGTTTGAATGGATCCAGATCAACCAATTAGTATGATCAATCCTAAATAGTATGTTTCAATATTTTTCTCCTTCTAGTGACCACATTTTCTAGCAATTCCCTTACTGCCATTGTTCCTCAGGTTGGCCATAAGACAGACATAAGGTCTTGTCTCTTTTGTCATTAAATGCCAAGGATGCAATTATTACAAAAAATACCATTTCAAGAATTATTACTGAGCCTCACATGGAAATCATTCAGAAAGACACTACTAAATCAGAAAGCAAAGTCTTTATCATTACAGATGCACTTGAACATAGGTTTCTAATATTTATTTTGAATAGTCAATATGCTTACATAAAAAAACTGCCTGTAGATAGAAGAATAGCCTAGCCAGGAAATGGAAATTGTAAGCAGAGAGTAGAAAGGGATGAAAGAGAGATTGAAATAGAAATAGGAGGAAGTATTAAATATATACAAAAAGAGATTTATTAGCCAGCACTTTTTTTTTTTAATGAAAAGGTTAGGAGTCAAAAGATACTGTCTGGAGATGCTCTGGGTCTGAACTTAAACAACAGGAACATATTAGCCTCTCTTTTTAGCTTGTAACATGTAGTAACAGATAATTAAATTAAGGGCAATAAAGTTAGAAGGAATGAAAGGATAAGTCTTCTTTCCACAGTGCATAATCAATTTGTGCCATTTACAACCACCGCAGGTCATGTAGACAAATACTGTGGTTGGGTAATTTTATGACTAGCAATAACATTTGAAGCTCTGTCAACTTAGACCATGATAGAAAGATAATCAAAGATACCCGTGGAAGAACACTGCCCCAAGAACTCAAAGGTCTGTCACATTATGAAGGACTTAGCACCAACTCCAAATGTCACATCATTTATCAGTGTGAGTGCATAACATGCAGAGAATTAAAGGATATTACATCCCATTTTTAATACTCAGTAAATATATGGTCAAGGAGTAGATAAAAAACCTATTCTCTTCTTGATCAGCAGGCTTCCAGATTATGTTAAACAAGTCTCCTCAAGTATACTCTTTGTCTCTCTCTGAAAATGTCATTGTGCCATTGGGGCCTGATTTTCTCCCTGGAATTCTGGTTTTGGATTAGAAATCATGAGATGCATTAAGATGGAAATTTAGAAAAGGTCTTTTTTGTTGTTTTTCTATTTCTGGCTTTCAATTTTGTTTTTTTCAAGACTTTTTTCAAGGTTGAATCCTACATCCAAGAAGGCAAAAGCTCATTCTCCTTCCCATCACTGTTAATACCATGTGACCATCATACACAAGCTTTTTCCATGCAAGATACAAGGGAAAATATCAATAGCTGTGTCTACCATCTTAAAATTGACCACAACTAGATCACATCTGATCAGTGTCCATCTCTGAAAGAGACTGAAAAGGCAAGGTTTTCACAATCTTTCATGCACTTGTTTCATACCATTACTGATAAAGGCTGGCCTATCTTTATCTGTCCCTTGAAACATAAGACAACATTTCAAGTAATCTTCTCAAGACCATTTCGTCTTCAAAAATAGTGTGGTTCCATTTTATATCTGACATCAACCTATTACTAACTACTCTTATACTATCTACACTTAAGTATCTAGAGTACTATCTAGAGTAGTAGAGCACTATCTACTTTTAAGAATCTAGACATTTTGCAACTTAAAAGAAATAGGCTATCCAGATAAACTTTATTTCCAGCAGCATCTTGCTACGATGATTTCAGAAGTGTCACATGTCAGGCACTATCAAATAAATTCTAATCTAATAAAGTGTATCAGCCAATTTTCTATATTTCTTGAAACAAATACAGTTTTTAAACAAACTCCCTCCTGTAACCAAATGAAAATGGTTTTAACCAAGACACAGGTTTAAGGCTAAGCTGCCACAACAGTTGGCCACTACATGAAGTAGTAGTGCAGTACATCTAAAAATCACATGAAAGGAAGAAGGTGGCCACTTCTTCATCCTTGCCTACATTCACAAGGGTCTACCTATGGCTCTACTGATCATTTTAAAATATATATTTCATCTAACTACCATAATTTTCTTTTTGGAAAGGAAATCAAAGTGGAAAACAGACTATTTATTCAGTGTATAATAAAAATATGAACCTAGGAAAAAAATCTGCATATTTTATGTTAAATAACATATGCATATGTGACTATGATATCTGACCTTCTTTTGATAAAAGGAATCAATAAACTATTCAAAAAATGTTTTCATATATTCAAAACCGTGAGAAAGCAGATAGAGAGTAATGGCAGGAAGACTCAAATAATGACATATAGAAGATATTCAGGTCTCTTTGTGCATATTCAGTCTAGTGATCTCTGAGTACTGTAATGGCCATCCTTTTGAAAGTAAGTTCAAAGGCCCAGTTGTTGATTCATATAGTTGCCAAAGTGCAGAGATAACATAATTTGAAACATTAAAATTAAAATTAAATTAGGGATAATTTGGAACAGTCTTTTGCATCAAATTTTCTGTCAAATATTGGCTTATTTGCTACCATTGACCTCAAAAGGCACAATTTCCTCAAGTTCTGCAGAGTGTGAGGTAGAAGAGCATGAGCCAGCTTCCCCAAAACTTATCTACCACTTCTCATTTCTAGCAAGACATCTTAATGTCACACTCAGGCAGCTTTACACCATTTTGCATCAGATTTGAACATAAAAGTCAAATCTCCCATCTCACATAGACATAGATTTTGCATAAGTAAGGCTCCCTCTTTGAACAGGCCTGACACCTACACAAGCCCTGAATGAGAAAGCACTGAAGGAAAAGGTCTCGTTTTAAAATGTGACATCTCAAAATCTCCTCACAACTGCTGTTAAAAAGCTTGTAATGGGCCAATTAGTTCATGGTAAAGTTGAAGGGAATGTGGGAAGAACTTGAATTTCATGTATTTATGCAGTAACGCAGAGCATGAACTGCCTTTAAATGCTGAATACCCTGCGTGTGTCAGTTTAGACATCTTAAAAGTGCATAAACAGGAATTCAGCTGCTCATTTAGTGCAGAAGGTAACTATTTTCCTATCAGATGGTATGGCTGAAAACAAAAAAAGTAATACAGAAAAGCAATTCAAACTGCAATTTGAAGCAAAGCAAATAATTTCAGATTTTTTACACTTGTATTTCATCATTTTATTCTGTGAAAGACAAACGAATTGATACAAACCACTGTGACACTTTTTGAAATGTTTTTAGTTTAAATTGCTCTAGTCTCGTTCTGGGATTTAACATTTACACTCATTTCCATCATGTTTGCTCTGAAAAATCCACACTGACAAGCAACAGTACAGGTAGTGCTGTACCAATTCTGTCTGAATCCTGCCGCATTCACATGCATGTTTGTGTGTACAAACTATCAAATTGTCCCTGAGTTGAAGTTATCATAAGGAGAAAGTGCTTCATGCATATCAAATAATTACATTTGCATAACCACAAATTTCACAGAGAACATTTACTACAATCTTACTAAGGACCTAGTAAACATATGTTCAGATGGATGCCTTAAAAGGTAAAATCCTTGTTACTCTCAATTCAGCAGGACATAAAATACACACTGTGAACATTTGCAGAGAGTTTTTTGGTAGTTTTGTGTTTTGTTCGGAGTGTGAATGTGTGTTTGGGTTTTGTGACCTTTTTTTAAAAAAAAATTTCTTTTAATTATTTATAACATTATTGGAAAACAGCAAAGTGTATATTAGAATGCTCTTTCTCTGTGTTCTCTTCTAGAACACAGGTGTCTTTGTTTCTCTCCTAGAGACCTGCCACATAATTGGCTTCATGTCTTACTCTTTCTGATGTAAAATTGGCCAATCATTGGCCTCAATCCTCAGTGCTTCTAAGCTATTCTTTTTCTTCTCAGCATTTAGAGATTCTAGACTTGTACTTCAGAGTGATTTTAACTATGCTCTGTCCTTCTGAAGTACTTTTGTATTTAAAGCTACTTCATCAGTCTGAACTGCATTCCATTGCATAATATGTCAACTACACAATTTCAGTTATGACTGGCCAGGAACACAGTTTATAAATGAAATTTTTAGTTAGAATAAGATTAGGAGGAATATTCATGTCCCATCACAAAAATTCTGACTGTGTGTCTGTCCAAGAAAAAATAGAAAAGTTATGGTATGATGGTCGTGGAGTCTGGCCACTGAGGAATCAAAAGTGGGTCACAGGGTTCCCCCTGCTGTGCTTAGTTGAGTCACAGGCTGTCAGACCTGGCACAGGAACAGTTGGGATAATCCTTGAATGTCACCAAGATCTGACTCAGTAGAGCAGTTAAGCAGCTGCTTGTCTTTAAACTGACACACTTAGGTCTTGGAGCTTAACTATTTCAATAGAAATAAAAGGGGTGAGCAACTTGCTTGTACTATTTAACTGTACCTGATCTCTACTTGCTATTGAAACACACACAGTGGAAGTCTAGACTCTAAAACATCTATGAAAGAGGCATATGGAAAGCAGGTTTGAATTTTTATAGTACTAAAAGATTAATCCCACTGAGATTTCATGTGAATTTTCATGTATTATTTAAACCTAGAAACAGAGAACTCAGGGGACAAAAAAGAAATTCTTCTGATTAAAGCAGAAGATGTGTGATTGGAAGACTCAAACTCAATTCCTAGGTTTGCTGCAGTGTGTAACCTTTAAGCTTTGGGATAAAAACTAGACAACCACTTTTTTCTTTTTGCAGTCTGGCATGGTTGTAGTTCCAGTGAAAGCATATGTCCAAAATCCTTTCTCTCTTCTGTAAAAAACTCTTCATCCCTTCCTCCCTCCATCATGATTTATCAAGTGAAGAGGCAAAACAGGAGAAAACTGCATGATCTCTTGTGCTACCTATTGCTTCCAACATAAATTTCTAAAGCAGTAGGCAAACTAGCACAATACAGATTCAATAATTCTCTCAACAGAGAAGGTATTGCAACAGAGAAGCAGAAGACTTTTTTTAATGGATTTGTGTGGAAAGATATAGCTCTGTTTGCTTTAGTGCTGTCTCTACTCCAAACAAACTCAAGTCTGTCCATAAAGGCAGAAAAATATTAAGTATTTAAAAAAATAATCTCAAAACTTCTTTGAGAGCTACAGAGGAAAAAGAATCCATGCATGTGGAGATCTAATCTTTTTAAGGTGCAGTGAAAGCTATTACTGCCATTATATAAGTACTGACTGGAGTCATACAGCAGTAAAAAATACAGAAGATGAGTGGAGAGTCTAATCTTTTGCTCACATGGTATTTCATAGCATTGCTTTCAATGGAATTACTCCAAAGAGTGAAAGAACCTTGATTTTTTCATGTAAAAAATTGCAACCTGGCATTATAGGATATCTGTTCACCTGTTCTGAACTCATCAACCTATAAAACTATGCATCATTTGCACTGAAGGACTGGATTAAAATCTAAGATATATGTTGTAGTTTATTCATAGGAAAACACATTTGACTCTAAACAAGTATCAGAATTGTTTTCCTTGCTTTGTATTTTTCAATATTTGAATGAAACTGATGCCTCAAGTTTAGTGTTCAGATTTTCCAGATTCTGAACTGCATTAGTGTGTGACTCTGAACTTCATATAGTGTTAGCAAGTTCTTTTCACAGGGTAGTTAGACAAAATAATCCTTTTCCATCTGGGGAACCAAGGACACTGTTGCAACTTCAGGTCCTAAAAGTATAAACAACAGCAAATTGAAGAGAGCAAACTGAGAGGATGGGACTTTGTAACATAAAGCTGCAATTGGACAATTAACCCCAATATGTAAATGGACCAAAACTTTAAAAAGCGTGAAAGTTCGTGACTAGGAGTCCATCTCAGATGTAGCCTTGGCCAGGATCTTGTACTGCTCAAGGTACTATGAAGGCCTTTTTAAATAAATGCCTACTTTATTACTTTAATATCATCTAGCCTCTGCTCTAGGAAGCTTCTCAAGGCATCAGAGAAACTACATTTGTGAAAATGACAACTAAACTCTGTAACTCTTTGCAATGCAATTTGTGAAGGCTGACCAAAACAGGAGTTTAAAAACCAGAACAGGGATAAATTCATGAAGACTATGTCATTAGTGATGTACTGGTTTAAAAGCAAACCAGTGGGAGATCCCAAGTCAGAATTATAGTTTAATTGGAAAATTAAAGGCAATAATACAGAAACATTTTCTTAAACTGACAGAGTCAGGATATGACCTGACACCCTGTTGGTCAGGGTGGTGGTAACACTGATTAAATGGTGACTGCAGGCTTGTTGGAGTGATGAATGTGATTTGGTCAAAGTGGTGATCTTGTCACAAAGTCTGATCCTTTTCTCGAGGCCAAGTGGTGATTATGTAGCTTTTCTCCCCTGCAAATTCAGTGCTGCTTGTGGTGTCACAATCTTCATATTATAGCCAGGTAGGAATGCTTGATCTCTCCCCTTGGCAGAGCATCTCCCAATGGGATGATGTAATTTTATCAGTCATGCAGTGACTGACTCAGTGGCTCATTAACAGACGATCTCCTGCCAGAGTCATGAAGGATGGGTCATGGAAGCGATAAAGAACACTGCCCCACCTGTTTTTAACAGCTTATGAAGATGGTAGTAGCATGCATACTTTTGGGTACATCCTATATTGTAACTTGAGACAGTGGCTGCCTAGATGCAAGCCAGGTCAGAAATACCTGAGCAACTGGAATCTGGGAGATCACACTGGGTGTGTCCACCCATACACAGCACTGGCTCTGCAAGCAGTAGCCAAAGACAGAGACATCTTGAACAAACTAAGGGAATGGCAACTCTTAGATGTTTTAGGAAAAGGCAGTACAAAGGCAGGGAGGGTAACATCATGCCTTATGAGATCCCAGCACAAAGAGGCTTTTAGTCAGCACCAAGAAGGCACCCTCACTTGTGTGACTTCATATTCCCATACAGACTCTGACATTTATTAATCTTCAGCCATCCAGAATCCCTGAAAACTATCATTGTCTGACTCAAGTCAGTGCAGCTGTTAAGCTTCTTTAATCCTACCTGGAATCAGGATCTCAGCTCAGCATGATCAAATCACCAGCTCCATGTCCACCCTGCCTCTGATTTTCAAGTGTGAACCCTTGCCTTTCTACAGTGTACCTTGTGTTGCAGGTCAACTTTGAAGGTCATAGACTTCATCTCAACTGCTGACCCTACCACCAAAGTTTTGTGTTGAAATCCAGCTGCAGGCCTTTCAAATGCCTACTTCTTTTATAAGAAAATAACCATTCTAAAAATAGAGCACTAAGTTATAGGGCTGAGCAAAACTTGTTAAGTCAGACAAAGGTAAAAATCTGGTGCTGGTGGAAAAAATAAGTAAATAAGAAAAGCATTTGTCCTACCAATCATCAGGTTGAACCTGATGTTATTATTATTATTTTCTGGAATAATTTTATCTGTGCTAAAAATAAGTAGTAAATTTGTTATAACAAGATAATTCTTAAATCTGTGTGTCTTGTATTTCAATGTATGGAAGTTATTGACAGTTTAGTAATCAAGTATTTAAGAATATAGAAGATTATATTTGTGTATGCTTATGTGTATATGATTTTATGGCAATGTCTACACATATCTAATCTGTCTTGCTCTCTCTAGGGCCAAATTCATTCTTCTGGTCACATCATGGAAAACACAGAGAAATCTGATGGTTATTGGCATGTTTCCATATATCCTCTTCTACACTAATTCTGAGAATTTGGTTTATGAGGAAAGGAAAAGAGACAAATGCGACTTCAGCATCATGTTTCATTTTCTAAACTCTCTCTTTCTATTACATGATATAATGTGGGATCACAAGAGGATTTACAGCCCACCAAGAAGCACTTCCAGTGACTGGCACTGTAGAGCAAGCAATGACTGTGTCAGTGTCATGGTACTCTGGCTTCATATCCATTGCAAGGACTTGGATGAAGAAATACATTAGCTGCTGAAGCTAGATGCAAAGCACTGATACCTTTATGCTGTTTGCCATCTTATCTTGCACCATGAATGTTTTTCTCTAGTCCATCTCATCTTTCTGTAGTAATTGGAAGGCTGAAGTGGAGCGCTTGGATAGGTTGGGAATAAATCCCACAATGTAAACCTCAATGAGGTATTTTTGTAGGCTTAACTTCAATAGAACATACTACTTCAGTCAAGCTTTTTTAGAGAGTCCTAGTAGATAATCAGCTCTGACTAGATAGCTGGAGTCCCTCATTCAGGTTTTCTTCCTTAGTAAGTTGTGCTGCCACTATTTCAGCAAAGTTTTCCTCACATTAACAGTGGTTAGGCAAAGTCTAACTACAACTGAGTAAGATCTCCATTCCTCCAGGCTTCAGGGAATATTTATACTGCTTTTCCTGTTCATTCCTTCCCTTGTTGTTTATTATAATCAAAATAACTGCAAAGCATTTTTAATTAAAATATTCTCATCTCTCATTACCGAAGTTATATTTTCATTCCCTATGTCAGGTTCCCTGAAAAGCAGCTCTGGGATGGTTAGGATCAGATGGCCACCAGAGGGAGCCGGCAGAGCCTCCAAAGTGTAACGCGGTCTCAATGTTGGGAGCAGCAGAAGGGGTCGGGGATGCGATGCTGCTCCTGTGCACCTCGTGTCACTTGTGGGGGTGGGCAGTCAGGCTAGGGTAAGAGCTCACAATGTGGCACCTGAGATGCTTGCAACCCAGCTGCCAAAGGAAAAAAAAANAATGAAGTGAAAATACCATGAGCCCAGGTAAACTGGCAGTTCTAACTAGACTGGTTTATGCTAGCTATAGTCTGGTCTGGAAAGTGTTGAAGGCGTTGGTGGTTCTGTGCTTCTTCTTAGCAGTCTCAATGTGTTTCAAAGCCTCGATTGAAGCCAATTAGTTAATTTTGTTTCTTGGAAAGCAATTGAAATTATTTCATCAAAACCTTAATGTTATTTATCAGGCAAGAGTGGTCCTCTCAGATATAGACGTTTTCTCCCCTATGCAATCACATAACACACACAAAAAAAAAGAGAAATTCAGGAAGACTTGAAGGACTGCTGCAACCAGCCTTGTGACATGTATTCTTTCCATACCCACGTGTACATGAGAGATTTTCTTAGCTGTGGTTTCTTTATTACTTCAAGATTAACTCTGTCGCTAACCTAAAATGGGCAATCCTTTTCATAGCTTCAGTCCCTGTCAAGGCTTACATAATTGTAACAAATACATACAAACATGCACATGTATACACATATGTGCACCTATACACTTATTTATCACTTTGTTATTAACATCTGCCTAATTGCAGTTGTGTTCATAGTGGTAACTGAGCTTTTTAATTCAATATCATTTGGTCCTTCTTGGACTACACATAAAAGTGACTCACGGGCACAGCCTTCTGCTGCTTCTGCTACCATCAGCCTTCCTGCTGCCAGGCACAGATATGTGTGTGCATACAAATTTGAGTTAGAGCTAGTGTTCTTGAAAGCTTATTTTCTGACTAAAAGCACTAGGGACTTCTTTCCTGTTTTTCATAGAGGTTGTCTGCCAGTGCTGGGAAAAGGCTGATGGTGATTCCAACCAGGAGCTGGAAAGGTGTATGATTGCAAGGCAGTGCTAAAACTGATGTGTTATGTTTGGGAGCAGAGGAGTCCATATATGCTGAATAAAAGGCTACTTCCCTTCCTATGCTAGAAGAAAGTCCATGTTCTGCACTGAACACTTTGTTGTTTGGCTAAAATTATCTGTCTGCTGAGAAGTGACACATTCAGAATGTGTCAGGGATTATATATCTGTAGTTAGAGAACAAGGTTTTCCATCAATTATATATTCTGAGGATGCTTAAAGTCTTTTGTGTGTGTGTGTGTGTGTGTGTGCGTGCATGAGTCTAAAGTCAATCAAATAGATGACCATCCTTTCTTTCAGACCTTTAACTGAATCAGCAAAGCTCCATATTCAGATTTAATCTTGTTAAAAGCATTAATTTCATTTAGAATATAGAAGGCAGGTAGCAAATTTTTCTGCTTTCAATATGTCCCTGAGAAAGGCATTAATCTCTAAACAATGGGAATACTGTTAGGAGGAAAAAGTGTAAAATTCCTGCTTTTTACTGTTCTCTCTCTATGCTACATGATTTCCTGCTAAAAATACAGTTAACAAGAAAACACATGTTCAATTTCCTCTGAAAACTTCATAGTTTTTGTCTGAAAAAAATGAAAAGGGCTGAAAATTGGCACCAGGAATATAAGAATATTTAGAAGTAAACACTTCTAACATGCATTAATAAATTAAGTACAATGAAAACCAAGTCAATACACACTGCCATTGAAATACAACAAAATTTGAAGTGTACAGTTCCATTGAGGTTTTGTGGGGGTGGGGATGGGGGATATTGGTTTGGTGGTTTTTTTGCATGACTGGTTTTTGGGTCGGTGGGGTTTGAGGATTTTGGTTGGTGGTCTTCTTGTTTGTTAGGACTTTGTGTTTTGTTTTGTTAGGACTTTGTGTTCATGTCTGTGTGTGTGTGTGTGTTTTATTAGAAGAAGTTTTTTAATAAGAGTATAAAGGAAATAAAAATAGTCCTTCAATAAAATGCTAACATGGGTTTTTCCTTAAGTTGGGGCAGGACAGTGAGTTGGAAGCAGAATTTAATTGCAGAGTATAAAAATGTCAAAGATGTGCTATTCAAATATACACTGTATATCTGAAACCCAAAGCGTGTTTTCACCAGCAAGTGAGGAAGCTTCTAGAGAGAATTTATTCACCCTGAACACCCATGACCACTGTGGAAGTAGCTGGAAATTACAAGTGCTCTTGAAAGGTTTTTCAAATCATGTCCCTGAGACTCACAATAGATGATGGGATCAGCTGCCCTCTGATACTTCTTTTTTACACTCTTGACAAAAAAAACCCACTTAGATGATTAGCCTTCAAGGTCTGGAGCAATTTATAGTGGTGAGTTGGATGATTAGTGTCTTTAGACAAGATACTCTTACCCCAAAGCTTTGCATGCCTCTAATTTGAATTGCCAAGCCACTTCTACATCAGAGACACAGCTCTGTACATAATTTTATTTCACTAAATATTCTCTTTGACTCAGTCTATATTCCCACTGTAATCAAGAACTCATTGTACTAAACTTTCTTGAGGATAAAGGGAAGAATAAACAGCTATTCAACACAAACTTTCTATTCTTTCCTACTGTTGAACATTTCCTGGTATGTTTTAGGCTTGACCAAAGATTCTTTCTCTTTGCTCTTTTAGTTATTATTTGATCAGATGCCTGTTGCCTATCCCATTCAGGAATAAAAGATCACGGGTAAGAATAGTAGTATTTTCCTTCAATCTTACCTGAAATATTAGTATTTCTAAAGCCACATTTCTTCATTACTTTTATTCTAATAGAATTAAAGAGATAATGCCTGGAGATCAATAACAGATTTTCTAAGCCGCCCCAAGAGATTCTGCTGACAACTGCTATAGAGCTTTCCATAGAATGGTCTTCTAATTTTTAAATTCAACTAAATAATGAATAAAACACTTTTCTTATGACAACAGGTTATTTTCTTACCAATTTTTCACCTCAAGGTTCAAAAAATTGTCAATTCATCACTGTCTATTTTTTTACTTTTTTTGCAGACACAGCAAATTAGATGTCACATCTATGTGCAAACAGCAAGTACAATGGAAAGGAAGTCCAACCTCACTGAATATGGTCTTACGTTCTGGATACTGCAGTCTTCCATCTTAATACCAGTATCCAGAAACAATGAGAAGCTCAGGCAGAAGCTCATGCGTTCAGATAGAAACTTTCATTCTCAAATGAAACTTTAATTGTGGGTTTCATTCATAAAGTTGCTATCTGATAAGAAAAAAGAACAAAAAATTGTGTTTTAAAGTTTTTACAAACTTAACATTTATTTGCAAATGGAATTTTGCAGTCATTATCATTAAGGTTTTTTGCAATGTGCTAGAAGCTTGAAAAATTCATGATACAACCTAAAAATTACTTCCCAAAGTACGCAATTGATAAGACGTTTTAAGCTAAAGGTAAAAACAGTAAAGTGACACTTCTCTCCAATAGTAAGCTGAAATGGAGGGAATGAGTTTTGGAAATAATTAACTAATTTTAATTACAGGTTTGGCTTTCTGTTTCAAATATAAATAAGAATTTTTTACTATATTCAGGATGAAAATATCTCATGAATACCAGCAAAACCTCCTGTCCCTGACTTGAATGGTATGAACAGTTTTTCTTGCTTTTCTGGCAAATATATCTTGCTGTAGAATGGTTGTCTGGGCATATGGTCCAAATCTTAGTTGAACGTCCTTTACCAACAAGCCCTCCTTCTTGTCAGTTCTTCACTTGTGGATGGAAGACCAAAGCTATATGTGCACTTCCTCCCATCATCTTTTTACAACAGTAAAACAAGAAGTAAGGGGACAAATGATGGGTGCTGGTTGGGTTATCTCAGCTGGAAAGGAAAAAGTACAGGGAAATGGGGGATGAAAGTAATTCCATATATGTCTATGTATCACTTTCCCGTTAAAGGTTCAGTTCTTTTTAGATATTTTTTTTTAAAACCCAACAAAACACAAAAAATTAAATCTATCAAATCTGGAATCTATTGCGTAATGGGGTGCTAGGCGCTTTTTTGGGGGTTTTTCCCCGGTCTCTGGCTTCTCAGAGTCCGCGGCTAGCTGAGTCCACGTGGCTGAGACAAGTCCAGACACGCCGCGGTCGGAGCAGGAGCAAGAAGCGCACAGCGTTCCCCAGCAAGTTAGCAAGCCAGCCCGTTTACCTTCAGAGCACCTCTTTGCAGATCCCGGACGAGGTGAAGGAAAAGATGCGCACTTCAACTTAGGTTTCGGTCCCGATTTTATTAAGTTCTATTAGCGACACCGATGTTCCTACGAGAAACCTAAGTGGAAAGAGAGCCTCTCCCCGCCCACCATCTCTCTTTTATCCCTCGGGGCGGAGCAAGGGGAAGGGAATACCCAGTCCACCAATTGAAGGAGAGGGGGGCGTGGGAAAAGCCAGATTGACATTTGTGTAACACAATCCCTTGCTGTTCTCTCTGGAACTCTCGAGGGTTTAGCCAGAAACTCCACGAGACTTGGGGAAATCTAAAACACGTGAATCTTACGTCACACACTGCAACAATTGTGCTCCCATCTAATTCCAGAAATGTCATATTATTAAATTAAAGCTAGAGTATACTCTGATAAAAATTCAAAACACAAATAGCAAATTTCAAGGTAATCCATCTTCCAAGACTTCTCAGAGATTTTATTCCGGCATTCCTCTGACAGTATCATAACACTCATGAAGTCTCTCCAGGCAGACAGGGTTCTTCTTTATTTAGTACACACACAAGTGAAAATTATTCTATTTTTACATGAGAAATAGACTGTGACAGAGACTCCTTACTATTGAAAATTACAATAAAAACGAGAAACAAAAAAATAAAAAGCTTGCCATGTGAACCCCAAGTATGAGCAATAACTTCAAAATTAGCAGCAACTTAAAAAAATATCAACTTTCTCTTTCTTCATTTTTTGTCTACTTCAATGGAAGTACATTCTTCTTTTTTTATTATTTTCAAAAAATTTTTATCACCTACTTCTTATTTCCTAAGGGAAAGTGTGTTTTTAAGCCCAAGATAACCTTATCAACTTCAGTTTGTAGTATAATTGGTATTAAAGCCTTATCTATTATATAATTGGTCCAAATAGTAATATTCAGGAAAAAAATGGAATGTAAAAAGAAGAAAAGAAAAAAACAAAAAAATAATATTTCTTCAACAGAAATTAAATCTTGCAGAACATTCATGTGTCATCACTTTTGAACTTTTGAAAAAGTAAGTTTTCACTGAAGTGTGGACTTTGAATTTCTCCAGGACTGGGTCTGGCTGAGATGCAGTTAATTTTCTGGACGTGCTCCAACAGGTCCATGGGGACCCCATGCAGGGGACCCCGGAGCTGCTTGCAGGGTTTCCAGGTGGGATCACACCAGTGCAGAGCAGAGGGACAGAATCCCCTCCCTCACCTGCTGGCCACACTGCTTTGGATGCAGCCCAAGATACAGCTGGCTTTCTGGGCTACAAGCACACATTGCTGACTCATGTTGAACTTCTCATTAACTAACACCCTCAACTCTTCGTCCTAAAAGCTGCTCTTAATCCATTCCCTGCCCATCCTGAATTTGTGTTTTCTCTCCCTCCTCCCCTATAGCAGCTCAGAGGGATGGGGAATGGGGGCTGTGGTCTGTTCATCATCCCTTGTCTCTGCCACTCCTTTCTTCTCAGGGGAGGACACCTCATACTTTTCCCTTGCTCCAGCTTGGGGTCCTTTCCACAGGAGGCAGTCCTCCACAAACTTCTCCCACAGGAGCCTTGAACTAGGCTGCAGTTCTTCATGAACTGCTCCAGCCTGGGTGTCTTCCATGGGGTGCAATCCTTCAGAAACAAACTGCTCCGGAGGCAGATCCCACATGAAATCAAAGGTCCTGCCAGAAACATGCTCTAGTGTGTGTTCCCTCCATGGGGCCATGGGTTCTGCCAGGAGCCTGTTCTAGGGTGGACTTCCTAAAGGGTCATAGCCTCCTTTGGGCAACCAACTTCTCTGGTGTGGGGTCCTCCAGGGGTCTCCAGGGGTCTGCAGGGGAATTTGTGCTCTAGCACCTGGATCACCTCCTTCCCATTCTCTTCACTGACCTTAATGTCTGCAGGGCTGTTCCTCTCACATATTCTCATACCTCTCTCTAGCTGCAGTTGCACAAGTGATTTCCCTTTTCTTAAATATGTTATCTCATCCATCTGGGAGCTGTCGAGTATTGCCTCTGTCAGTCATTGGGGGAGCTTCTAGAAGCTTCTCACAGAAGCCAACCCTGTAACTCCCCCACTACCAAAGCCTTGCCACACAGATCCAATAGATCTCCTTACACTACCCAACTTAAAAAAACCCCATAGGAATATAAAATTAAAATTATTTTAACAATTTCTGTATGTACACGTATGTACACACTTCATTACACTTTCTGCTAAAATTTACTATTTGTATTTCTTCTTCTACGCTGCTAAGCAAACTTAACATTGCACTTCAGAGGTGTTTACATTTTCTTTGTAGACTAAAAAATTTAAGTGACTATAAGTACAAGACTTATTGCAGTAGGAAAAAGCATTCTGATAATTCTGTCACTAAAAACATTGTGTGGGGTTGAAGAGAATTGGAAAGAGATTGCAGAAGAAATTACACTCATCTTAGTGCCAAATATTCAAGGCATATTTGAGCAGCAGAGGGATAAGGTTGCAAATGATAGGTCATGAAAATCTGTGTCTACATAACACTAACAGAAGAGATAATTTTTTTCTAGAGAAAGAATACGATTATTTGTATTTTTAAACAACCATGAAAGCAAATTAATTTCTCTAGCCTTGGGCAATTAAACTGAAGTTTCTCAGGTCCTCACACCAGAGTGAAAAGACCCTCAAGAAAACAGATTACTTTTCCAGATGCTTAGAGTCAGAAATGAATTTGAGTCACACTGCCCAACACATAAAATGTTGTTTCCTGACCCAGACAGCTTAATGCCTACAGGATTTCCTAAAATGATAACCAGTACAAAACGTGAATGCCAGGGCACCACCATTCTTATGTGAGACAGTGAGGCATAGCCCCAAAACAGAAACTTTTAAGTTAATTCTTTTTATTAGATGTGTATATAGTGTGTTCTTTCTTACAGGATTGTCACATCAACAGTGTGATAACAGCATGTACTACTGAGCTTACATCAGATAATAAATGCAAAAATAAGTAAAACTCTTATCATAGACATTGTTACAAAAAAATTTTAATTGATAAGTGAGGAAGTGCAGGTGTTGTTTTCAAGGGTCCTCATGACAATAATACACACATGCTGTGGGCAACTGCATTTTATAAAAAGTAGAATCACAGAGGATATGTAGTTGAAGCCTGGAAAACACACGTTTCTGCACTGCAGTAAAAATTCTATGTTGACTCAACCAACAAGAATTTTTTTCTGCATATTTTCTGGCAGCATGGTTAAGGTAATGTTGATTCTTAGTTTGACTGATCTGTAGCATGACAAGCTTTCGAGCATGGCAGAAGACTTGCAGCACATCTGCCTCTGACAGAGACACAAAAGTGGGATGTTGTAAGTGGGACACGTGACACAGTCACTTGCATATGTGTGCCACACAGGGTGGCATCCTCCATTGGTTTGTCTTTCTGGCTTGCAAATGCAACTAATATAAATTACTCTTTAATACAAATTATTGCTGGGCTCCACTTCCAAAGACACTTGGAAAACAATTTTCCAGAAAATTTTATCAAATTTCACAATAATGGTGAATCTTTTAAGAACAATATATTTTTTTCCTCTCTACCATCTTCGTCTTCCTCTCATATAAACAGACCTTTTATTTAAGCTTCCCACTTGTCATCTTCAAAAATATTAGTTTCCTTATAAAAGAAAATAATCTCATTCTAGATCAAAACTGACACAGAATAGATGGTACACTACTGGCCCAGGAAGCACAAGCTGTAAAGGTCACTGGAGAATCCTGAGACCACTGAAATACAATTCCCTTACTTAAAAAGTGTGAGAAGCCTATTTCACTCATGCCAGGCCATGAGAGTCCTGAAGTGCTTTCTGGTCCATCTGAGAGGCGCCATTGCCTGTATGATTCAAAATGACCACATTTACTCCCCAGGCAAATTTCACCCAAACCCCAAATTTAACACTAGGAAAAGGGCCTGAGTGCCACACTCTGGGGTACTTTGTGCACTGTTCAACCAAGCAAGCAAGCACTTCCTTGGTCTATCTTTGCTACTGGGTGAGAGGCATTAGCAGAGGCAGTGCAGGGGCTATGGAAGGAGGGGGTGACTTGTTCCCAATTAAGGGTTTTGGGGAAGGGGCCCCTTTTTTCCCACTGCTGCTGCAGGAATACAGTGAGAAAGTAAGGAAGCCTCCAACACCCCTCCTCTCTATGGCAGCAAAGAGCTAACACTGCTCTTTAAAAAACATTTGAATGCCATGCCAGGAAACCTCAGTGCTCATTGCAGGCTGTGTGCAAGGGCTGGGAGACAGCTTGGACACTTATCCAGCATCCACACTTGTGTTCCACCTTCATGATGCTTACCCATATGTCCCTACAAAATTCATGTTTTTGAAGTCCAGTCATTTCTTGTCAGTCTTCTTCCAAATTCTTACTTGGCTTTAATTTTGTTTTCATAAATGCTAGTAAGTCATGCATGACAGCTCCAGTGACCAGGCTGATGTGTAAGACTGGCATTTCAAGTTAATGTCAAAATATTAGAAGTGGTTTGCAGTTTAGCTGTCTTTAGGGACTAATAAGGCTGCACAGCTTTTTCAGAGCATGTGACACATTACTCGCATTATAAACCACTAAAAATATTATCAAAAATCCCCTACAGCATAAATGAACAGCTGCATATATGATGCAGCTGCCACAAGTTGGTTGTGTTTCCTTGTCCTCAGCTTCTGACTTCAATATGGAGTAATAATCTTCCCAGAGAAAATTACTCAAACAAACCACAACTACATGAAGTATTTCCACTACTCCTATTTTGCAAGATAGTATTCTGATACAGTGACTGCCTTTTGTGTTCTCTCTCAGAACAAATCACAGCTTAATAATACAGCAAGCATAGAGATGTACAGAGAGTGCATTAAAGTCACCTCCACTTTTCCTAACAAACACATTGCCATTTGTCATCCCCATAACAGTGCATGAAGGCAAAAAAAAAATCAGCTAGAAGAAATGATCTAGAAAGAACCAGTCACTGCACATGCACTGATTACTACATAAGTGTTGCTGTAAGGGCAAACCTGTTTGAGAGTCTGAACTCTTACAATCTCTCACAAAAGATACAGAGGGGGAAATGGGAAACCAGAGAAAAGCATAATTATAGTGTCTTCCTGTCAAATGGTTGGAGGGATGTCATCTTCCTGCATAATAAATAAATTAGAATTTCAATATTTAAGTCCTTGTCAGAGAGAAGATCTATCACAGAATAACCATCAATTTCTATGCTGCCTCTAGGATAACTTTTCTCCATTGAGGGCATTTGACTGTTAAATGCTAATAGGAATTAAATAAATGCTTATGAAGTTTAAGATATCTAATCAAGAAAACCCAGAAAAGATTAAAATTACTTCCCTCCCCCCTGCTACTTACAACAGACACTGGTTATGATATCCAGATGTGAAGCATCTAATGAACATAATGGCGTCTATTTTAGGAGCTACCGTAGTGTTATTATTACTTTGCAGATCACGACACACTGGGAAAAAAATAAAGACAAGGAAATTATGGTGTCCCTGTCAGTTGACTTCATCAGTTCCACTTTGTATTTTATCCTGGAAACTTGTCAGACTCGGTAAACAACACTGCTTCAGTGTCATCTGTATTCACCAGAAGATTCTACTAGTTGCTGAGGTAACCTTGACTGTTAGTCATGAATGGCAACCAACAGTGACCACATTTAGGGCTCTGGTCACATCAATCTTATATTCCTTTCTTCATACTTGCATTTTTATGCATCAACATATCACTTCCTTCTTTATTGGACCCTTTACAATGGATCCTATTTCCTTATCCCTAGACGAGAGGTGCAAAAATATTAGTTTTTCCCAGCATTAAAAATCACCACTATGCAGTACCAACATATATTGTTCCAAACAAAATCATTTTGCCTTTTTAAAGGCAAAATGGAGTTACCATATTTTTAATTTTCTTTTTTTATCTAGAAAAAGTTAAATGAGTTGTTTGGAGTTTTTTTTTTAATTAACTTGGCACTTCCCTAATTTCAAAACCCACCACACATATCTGATTTTTAAAGTGATGCCATTTACAGTCCCACTTTTGACAAATTTACTTCTCATAAAATTCAAGTAGCCTACTGTCTTCTACTGGAATCCTCTTTCCATGTACTTGTCTCCCTTCCTGTGTCTGCCTAGAAGAGAGTGTAATGAGGAGACGACATAGTTCAGGAAGCAGAGCAGCAGCAGGTGAATACCAAGACCACTGCAGAAATCCTTGGATTTGTGAGAAGGCCCTGAAGTCATGGGGAATTGTTACTGGAAGCAGATTTTTTGAGAACATCCCTCAGATGTTGCCTGAACTGAGTGTCAGGATTGATCTTAACCTTTTAAGGAAGGTATATCAGGAACTCAAGATATATACTCAACTTTATCAGGAACATAACTAGGAAAGCTTCAGAGTCAGAATTTACATAGGTGCATCAAAGGGCAGAGCCACAGATGCAGGGGCATCTGTCCTTAACTTCCATCTTACTCAGCATTACCTTTGATGTCTACTTAGCAGAGAATTTTCCTTGCCTGCCAACTCATTATTCCATCCAGTTTTGGCTGGCTAGCTATTATTGAGATGCTTGAGGTTTTTTTCTCCCCATCTGTTACCATAGAGATGGGAAGCATAAGGTGAGAGCACAGTGATGCTTTGTTCATAAAACAGGGATCACCTCCTGGACTTGCAGGCAGAGTTTTAAAGAAAGCTGCTTCACTGCAAAAATGGAAAGGCTCTTTTTCATGATGGCACTAGAGTGGTTTTTTTTTAGTCATTGTGCCTCAAATTACTTCCTGAATGACTATTTGAAAAATGTCATGGTTCTAACTACATTTTTTTTCAATGTTTCCAGCATCATCATAATCATCATCATCATCATCATCAATAAGAATAAGGTTAGAGGGAAAATCTGGTCTTCAACTATACTTGTGAAAACTCATGGTCTTCAAATCAAGGTTGCAATGCTACATGCTTGGAAGTGAAATCGCACAGTTATAGGTCATGATATAAAGTGCCCAGAAAGTCTTTGTTAATGATGCTGTCAGGTGCAAATTCAGCTTAGCTGTTAAAGTCCAGAGTGAACTTCAAGGCTGGCAGCCTAAACAAGAAAAAGATCTTGTGAAAACTGTTGCAGAGTAATGCGAAGATGTAACTGAAATGATCACATCCATAGAAACTAATCAGGAAAGGCTTGTTCATCCGGGGTACAAATAATTATTCCTAATTAATGAGTTCAGTGCAAAAATATGTCTGTACTTGAGAACCCTATGGTCTTTACAGCTTTAGTAGCAATCATCTCGAAGTTGTAGAGAATATCTACAACTATCAATCTAAAACACTTCCAAGAGAAGGAAAACAGAAGCTTGTCTATAGGAAAGCATGTGGTGAACTATGGGTTAGCATGACTATTGTTGCATGAGACAGTGATAAATAGTAGTCATGTACAATTTCACAGACAAATGAATGTGTAGCTGACTAACGGCATATTTTGCTCATTTAGGCGCTGGATTGCTCAAAAGCAAGCCTTGCACCTGCAATTTCTGCAGGTACATAGAAGACTGGGACAAAAAAATCCTTCTATTCAAGAATTGCAGCCAGGCTTATGGGTTTGCAGATAGAAATCTGATGCAATTTTTACGCCTGCAATTGATGGCTTTTGTGAATCATCGTCTAAATAAAATGTAATGCCTATTTCCTCCTTACAACACCTAAAATTTAACACTCTTCAAGAAATAATTGGGGAATGAGGTATGAGGTTTAGCATTCATGTTCCACTTCCTTTTTGCTCTGTGCATGACTGCATTCACACCTCAATGAAAGCACACTTTTTACTGCAGTGCAAGTCTGCAGCAGTAAACTTGCAGTAAGTTACAAGGACAGTTCTCCCATCATTAAATATCTATCATTTTATTCCTGTCAGAGGTTAAGAAAATATGTAAAACAAAACCTGTAGAGAATATCCTGAATGGGATGGAGGAACATTTAATTCTTGTAGCTCATCATGCTATTTCACTAGTTCCTTCAAAGTAGTGCTATGTAAGTATTGTTAAAGCGGAAAGGATGCTTTAGAAACCAAGTTTCACAAAAACAGCTCTAGAGCAGCAAAAACAACAAATTACTTTATACAAGTGTATTCCTTTATAAAAAAAATGGTATGCAAGACTTATGAAATGCAGAGGAAAAAGAAGAATTTCATTTTCTTGTATTGTGCTCAAGAATACAAGAAAATTGAACTCTTTCAGCTCACACTGGACTTCAAATATCTGCTGCCAGTCAGAACATTCCTTCTGACAGGATCCCACTTGCCAAGTACTTTGCAATCCAAGTACTGTGCCGGTTTTCAATCAACGGGAAAGGAATATAACACACAAGCTATCATCTTTTACAGATGACTACAGTCTTAGTATACCTGTTTTGGAGAAGAAAGCTGCTTGTAGGGCGTTCTTTGGTGAAATTATTTTAGATTGAGTTTAACAGTGAGCACTGTCATAGATTAAAGGGAAGAAAGAAAGAAAAATAGAACACATTTAGGAGGAGTGAAAGATGTTCTATGAATTAGAATAAGTTATTTTTTTAAAGTTAAAACTATTTCAGTCACCCTCACAAGTAGACAGACCCAATCAGTAGTGACTAACCCTGTTAAAAGCCCTAAGAATAAAACTGATTGTTTTATTGTGAATCTTTAAGATTATTTGATGGCCTTCTAGCTTCCAGAACAATCAAGGCTAGAGAAACAGCAATTAAGATTCATGTCTCAGTTCTCAATATTTATTCCATGGGGATTCCAATAAGTAAATTTTTATTCTGTCATTTTTTCTTCACCTCATTGAACACGCATGTCCCACTGCATTAGAGGAGAGAATACAGTTTCTAGAGAACCTTAATATTATATTCAACTAGCAGGTGATTAATAGACTTGATGTGGAATGAATGGCATGAGGATAACCAGTGCATCAGAGTCATCAGCAGATACCCTGACTATTGCTGTTTCAAGGTATTTCATTTCTCACAGCATGCATAGCACAAAATCTATTAGAAATTCAAATTGTGTTTTCACAGCAGTGACCTGTGTCAGAGCAGAAGGAAAATACATGGTCACAGTGGTTCAGAGTACTACAATAATGAGAAGATGGCACACACTACAGCCAGTACACCTTGATGGTTTGTCTGGCACAAGCGTCTAGCAGGTAAGGCAGTAAAAATGACAGATAATACCCCTGTAGACCTTGACACATCTAGTAGCCACGTTAACAAATTCCACTGCAAAAAACATACTGCCTGGTTGTTGTTTTAAATGTAGTTTGTGGATAGCTTCCAGAGTGCAAATGTGTCTGTTGGACTCAGTGTCAGACCTCCAGGATCTCAGTGACCTCATTTACCCACGTAACACCCACATCCATCTAACACACATTAGAATGCACTGTGCCACCTGTGCTCGGAGCAATCAGCCATTGCTGAATCCTCACACTGTGACACTGGCCTGCGACTTAATTCTGGGTAGTCTCAGCAATCAAACAGACATGCAGAGGATAAACATTATCTTGTACTTAAGTTCTAACTTTTTGCATATAAAATTTTGTAGAATAATAATATATGGTCAAAGGATATTCTTACATTGTAAGTTTGAAGCTGCAGTTAGTATTTAATGGGACTAGTGATGCATGTCTTACACATGCATTCTTAAAGACAAAGATAATCTATTCTCTCATGTCTTTGAAAATAGCATTTCTCTGATAGATGTTCATGCAATGAATTTACATAACATTTTAAACTCTAATATTGGGCTGGTGCCCAACACTGCAGCAGACAAGCCTGATCATTTACAGAAAAGCCTCTCTCCTAAATGTCATGTAGCATCTTTAGATACTAATAGTGAGCTATATAAGAAGACAGTAACAAAAGAGATGAAGAGAACTGTAAAACAGAAAAGACTTAAAGAGATCTGTCAGGATATGTACTCCTGGTTAACTCACAGGCTTATCAGTGTATATGCTCAAATGCAAACTTTGACCCAGATCCCAGAGAAGCTGCAAGTCTGACAGATAACACACATACCAAAGATTTCTTGATACATTAAGGCAGCAGTTTTAGACTTTATAGGTGAGTATTCTCTTTGATAATGTGAACTGTCACTGAGTCTGATGTTAAAGCAGGCCTCAGATGATCAGTTCTTCATTTTCAATGGTTCAGGGCAGTTCTTGAGACTGACAGAGACAATACTTAGACCATCTACTCACTTGAAGTGAAGTTTAGTAACTGATATGTTGATTGTAAAAAATAAAAAGTCAATCAGTTTCAGACTTAGAGTTTTCAACTGTTTCGTGATGGTGAGGTCCTTAGTGCTCTATAATATAGAAGGAGCTGTTTCACATTATGCCAATCCATGTGGGATGTGGACACAATCTCCCAGAACGACTAGGTCCTAGTATCAGGGAAGAGTGACTGGAAAGGAGAAAAAGCAAAAGAGGCTTTTTACAAGGGAGAGCTGGCTCATCCTAAAGCATCATTTCAATAAAAATACCAAAAAAAAGAAATCCCTACCTTAGACTGTGCCTACCATCTCATATGCAGAATACATGGCAGCAATCACTTCTTTTGTTAAAAATAGGCCCGAGGCTCATCAAGAAACATCATGAAAAAAGTCCATGAGATTTCTGCTATATCTGATTCTTAGGAAAAAATTAGCTCTTAAAGTACCATAAACTATCTGCCCATGATACCAGTCACAATCAGTGATTCGTGAATTTTTATTTCTACCTTCACCACATTACTGATGGCACTTGTACAGTCACCTAAAGTGTTTTGTTTATGATGGCAGTTACTTTGTTCCAGTGGTGTTTTAGTTTCAAATAAAAATCTCCTGAAGTTCTTCAACATCCATGCTTTTAGGTTTTAAGTTGTTTTACTTTCTCAAAAGCTCAGAAGTAGAGGGAGGTATAGGTTTGCTTCATGATATCTCAGCCTTCAGAAAGACACTTTATAGAATAATTAATTATCTATAATTACAATAAAATAATAATATTCTATTATAGTAAAATAAAATATTAAAAGTATTTTATAATAGTGAAATACATTTTTAGCATTTGCAGTTCCAAACATGTTAATTTTCCATTCTATATTTTTTCAAGGCCAGATTTATAGTGTCATACTTTTCTTACTTATCTTGCTTATCTTTGTTTCACTTTACTCTTTTGGCTTCACTTTGGCTAAACTTTCTAGTTCCAAAATATTCAGAAAATAATTCTAACCAGACTAAGAAGACTTCTGTCTCTAAAAACACAGAAGCTTTTGAATACAACTTCAATAAAAATTATTTTGCCCTTACAATTTAGCATATCAGTGTTTGCAGTGTTATTTGATTGAGTTTTCAAGCATTTACTGCTTGTTGTGGGTTTAGAGCTAGCCAAAACCCACTAGCCTACTTATGTTCCGTTGTGAGATATGATTTTAGAGGAAAGGAAAACGCAGGCTTAAACTTAAGACTATAAGGGAAATTTATTAACAAAACAAACTAAAAAGGAAATAACAAGGAAAAGTCCAAATGAAACCTCTAGAACACTTCCCTCCCTCACCCACTCATCTCTTTTCCACTTGACAACACAAAAACGAAATCTGGGATTTTTTTAAAATCAGTTATCACTTCTACAACAATCTTTCTCTAATTCACATAGGGCAAGGAGTCTTCTTTTTCAACACTCTGGAGATATGTCCACAAGAACAGTTCTCTGTGGCTTGCATCTTCACAAAACAGCAGCTGCCCGGTTTAGAAAAAACTCTGCTGTTGTGAAACTCCTCCCATTTTCTTTCATTGAGTCAATGGGTCATTGTCAACTTATGGGGTGTCATTTTTAAAGATGGGCTGTTCAAAAAACTCACTTTACCAATTTCTACAATCATCTTCATCTCTAAAAAACACAAGTCTTTTTCTTCTTCTCAAAAGCACTACTGCTTCTTTAAAATCTGCTGCTTCTAATCATCTGTTACTTCTGGTCAAGTTTACACTGAACAGGCCACCATCTCCCCATATTTGTTTCTCTCATGAATTAAAGGAAATGCTGTAGTTATTATAGTCCACCTCCATAGTGTACCAAAAGAACTTTCAGTCTCAATTCTAAGACATCTCCTCATCTCCTCTTTCTTCATTTTGATACTTAAAACTCTCTTCTAACTGACCCAGTTCTGTTCATGTTGTTACTTTCTGGTTTTCTCTCACCCAAGGAAGGAATTGTGGTTTGCGAGGTTCATCTGAGCACTGGCAAGCTTTTCACTCAGACCAGCAGTGGCTGAAGCAGTCACGGTGATGAATTGCAGGAAAAACGGAGCTTTTTCTTTTCTTCTGCCTCGCAGCCGCCGCTGGAGAAAAAACCGCGCTGAAAACAAAGGGGGAGGGGGAGGGGCAGGGGAGGAGAATCCGGCCTCTCATCTCTGTCCGAGAGCTGCTGGCCGCAGCTCGGCACAGCCAGAAGCGAGAGTGTAGAGGCAAAGCCTGAACCCCGCTCCGGCTGGAGGAGTTCTTCTGGGTTTTTTCCCAACTCGCTCGAGAGCTGAGCCGCTGAGTGAAAGAGAGAGAGGCAAGCCGGCGGCGTCGGCAGCCGCGGCAGTAGCTTGGCCTGGCCTAGCCTGCCCCGGCTTAGCTGGCCCGGCCCGGCTTGGCTGGCTCGGCCCCAGCCCCGGCCCGGCCCGGCCCCGGCCCCGGCCCGGCCTGGCCCGGGTCGGGCCGGGCTTCCCCCCCACTCGCAGCTCTGTCACCTTCAGCCGCCGGAAACCAAAGAGAACGAGTTCAGAGTTTCCCGGGCTTCACAATGGTATTCACGGGGGTGGAACTCAACGCTGAATTGCTTATAAAGCTGTCAGTTCTCAGAACTGGACAGCCATTGGCTCTCTCTGAAATTCCCAAGAGCCTCTTTCAGCAGAACTTTTTCCGGGGATGTCTTTCCTTTCTTTCCTCTCCAATACCAACCCAGGTCAAACCAGCACACTGCTTGAGGCAGAAATGCCTAATTTTGTGGCTGTACCACCAAGCTTAATTGTTCTGACCATCAGTTGGAGTATTTAAATAAGTAGTGGATAAATAATAAAAGAAAAATATCTCTAGGAGCTTAAAATAAAGACCACAAGCAGCTTTAAAGAAATAACAACATTTAAAATGTTAATTTTCCAATTTTAATATTTTCCACTTAACATACTGCTAACAGTAAGACAAACAGCATGTTCAGACTGCATTTTATTGCCTCATCAATGGACTTATCTGCTCTACTGAGTTTAATTTAGCCTAGATACGTAACACAAACCAAATAAAATATGAATGTTCTGATCTTTAGTTGAAAACGGCAAGTTTTACCTTCCTGATTACTTTATTATTGCATTTAATTGCCAATATGATTTATGTATTAACACAAATTCAAGTGTAGTGCATTTCTTTGAAAAAAAAAATCCTAAATTCTGTTGAATTTCATCCAAATAAGAAATAAGACTTTAAGGAAATGTAAATAAGATCCTGTGAAAGCATTGGCAACAAGCATCTTCATAAACCAGGAGTGTAAAAATCATATACATGTTATATGAGCATCCTATAGTATGAGACTGTGTCGCTAATCAGAAAAGGAATTTAACCAATTAAGTAATCTTTTCAAGATTCCTCTAAATAACAGAACTTCTTTTATCACTCAGTATGTAGTATGCAATACTGTCAAGCTTCCATCTGACTTCCATAAGTTTGATTATCCCTATAAAATATATGCTTAGTAAAAGACTCTAGAACTCTGAAAATACATCCAGTGGTAACATCTGAACAGGTTCAGACTAATAGACTATTTATTCCTTAGTTATTTACTCACATGTATATGCAGCTACAAATATGATGACTACAATTTTTGTAGTCCTTTTATCTTCAAAAAAACCCAAACCAGATTCCATCAGATTAGACATATAATTGTATTTATATATTATTTTAGGAACAAAAATGAGTGGCAAAGCTGCAGGTGAATTTTGCATATTATCTCAGTAAAGGTATTATGAAATCTTTGGTAAGGCATTTCTGTAGCAAGCAAAGTAAATTAATTTTAAACATAAGACAGCAGAGGCAATTCAACACTCTCTTACACAATAATTAAGTTTTTTCCAAATCTGTAGAGCTTCATGAAACATTTGGGCAAACACAGTATCACAAACATTATTTTTATAAGACTCACAGCAGCAACTATAGCATGTAGGAGTTTCAGCAGCACGCCCCAAAGAGGGAACAATATTACTGAGGAGAAAAGCTGCATCCTGTTCTCTATTTCATAATGTGAAGAAACTGTGAATATTTTACTGCATAATGACTTTGAGTTGCAGGCAAAGTCAGCAGTCATCATTCCAAGAGCTCATTTGTTTGGGTCAAGCAGAGAAAATTGTCAAACAGTTATAAACCAGGCTATAGAGACAAGGCAAATGATGCAGTTACACCATCTTCCTGACTGTTATACACTGAAATTGACATCGTTCTGTGTGGTGACAGTGTGGGAGGAAAAGGGCACTCTGAGGCCTTCACTTATTTTGAACTTTCTGTTGCTCCTATTCAAGGTATCAGAGAATCTGGAGTAACTGAACAGCAGAAAGAAGAGAATTAAACAGATATGGTATTTTAAACAAACAAACAAACAAACCCAAAATATTAATTACTTGTAGAACTTACAGTCATAAGACAGCAGCAAGGTTAAAAGGTTCAACATAATTTTGCCCTGTAAAATGCACTGTGCTGAGCAGGATACAGGTTCATCTGATATTGCACCCACATGGCTGTTACTCACATTTTGCTTCAGGTTAACAAAGTATCACAGAGGACTTTGGATGTTCTTTGGCTTCTCTCCCCAGTGTGCAGAAGCACAGGGTAAAACTGAGAGGCTGAGCATCAGTATAATGTTGTAATGCCCCCTTTCTTCTTTGCTAAGTAGGAGCAGAGCAAATAGGTGCAAGAGGCTAGTCTTAGAAATACAGTAAAAAGAAAAAGTGGTCCACAGTTACAAGGAAAATTAACATTTTCATTGTATGCCTTTTTTGATTTTTTTCCTGAATTTCCTTCAAAATACAGCACACCTCAAATACAAATGAAGAAAAATTGCAGAGAGATGCCATATAGACTTTCAGTCTAAATCCAGGCACTGGCTTCCAAGCATCATTTGGCTACCAGACATCCAGATGCATCAGTCTCACCAAACACAGTTAGAAAAAGAAAGCCTTTGATATCTCAGTGTCAATAGTTGCTAATGTTCCTATAAAAATATGACCTTCAGCATCTAATAAGTTTACTTTGCAAGAAACCTTGACATTTTCATGATGTAAATCCAACAGATTTTATGTCTAATGTCCACAGGCATGACAAAACATGAAAAAAATTATGTCCCTGCTAATTCATTTCAAGAAGACAGCAAGAATTAATGCCACAATATTATGGTAAACACCATTTCTATACGGAGCTTGACACCCATAAAAATTCTGTTTGTAAATAAAGAACACCAATAATATGCTACAGGGTTCAAGATAATGAGAATAAATATTGTTTCTTCTTTTTTCAACTTTTGTTATTTTTTTATTTGGAACAGAGGCAACCAGGGAACTTCAGACTCTGATCAGTCTCCAACATTCTTGTAGCTTCCTGGGACCTATGGTCAAATCCAAAATCCAGTAAAGAAGCCAGGCTCCTTACATTTCAAGAGGATAACATGGAAAACAAATTATTTGTTTTGAGCTTGCTATTTATAAGCACTGGCTACAGCATTACAGATGAAATCCTGTTTCCCTTCAGGAAATGAAGACACACTTCAGTGAAGATACCAAACTTCTGACGTCAAGTCAGCCACTGACAACAATTAAACAATCTTCAGTGTTTTATGGAAGCCATAGTTTCACTGCAGTTTCAAACTCCAGCTGCTGTTCCTTGTCCCTGAGCAATAGTGGAGGCCTCATCCTTTGTATCTCAGTCTTGACAGGAGGAACAGAACATACCTGACTCCAATGGCTTCTTGCTCTGAGCCTTTACAAATGCCTTTTTGCTCTTTGTATTCTTCCAGAGTGCCCATTCAAAGACATTATTCCACAGCTGTCATATCTTTGAAGAAAAAAAAAAAAGAGAATGAAAGGAAAATCATATAAATTGACCAAGAAACTATTGAAATTATTTTTTTTCCCCGGGGCTGACATCTGCATGACCTATACAGACATGCTTAGGAAGAAACAGATTTTGAATGCTTCTCTAATGATCAGTCTTGCATAAACCATAAAAGGTGAGCTACTGCACTTAACTGATAAAAGCAGGGCTTGTAATTTTTAACACTGATTTCATTTTTATATTTGGTAAAAACAATAAAAATCCATTATGAATTGCACAAGGTATCATACAATAATTTCTGCTAAATGGAATATCCCTCTTTATAGTGTATCATTATACTCTTTCTGTAAAATGTAAGCCATAGTACTTGTGACTTCCTGCTGGCATGCAGTCAGTTGCTAGTGATCAAACAGGAGCATAACTCTTACAAAGTCATCCTGTCCCAACAAGCATTTCCAGGAACAGAGAATATACTTACTACAACAGGTAAATTTTCTTAATGTTAATAGGTTTTGTGTTATTTTTTTGGTTTTAACTCTCTCTGCAATTCTTAAATGATGGCTACCTTAAACTTTTTCTTCTTTCCTTTTTCCCTTTCCACTAAGAAAATTCCTGGTTCAGAGTCTATGTGCGTCACTAGAAGCTCTCTCTGTAAGTACCCCAAGAAATTTCTCAGTTTCTAAAATTCATAGTGTTTTCTAAATATGCTTAAATGAATAATAAACTAGCCTCCTAACAGATCAACTAACAAAATACTCAAACATAAAAATTTAGATTTAAGGCAAAAAAAAAAAAAAAGTAATTAATATTTCAAGCCTATTCCATTTTCCTGGATTTTAAGTGAAACCACTGTCATGTTTTCAAAGCAAATATTAATCATAAAACATCTGAGAGGAGTGTAAATGAAATATATTTTTACCTTAATAAAGGTATTATTAAGCTGTCATAAAAATATATACAACTCTGCAAGACCACACCAGCTGTTTCCTGGGTTCTTTGGAGAAAAATGATTGAAACCCTCGGTCTTGGTCAAGCACAGGATCAATTCCTGTAGCAGTGTTGGGAAACTAGTGACCAAAGACAGGGAACAATGGAGGGTCAGGATGATATATGGTGAAGGCGGGGCAGATCATAGGGTCAGGGTCCAATAGGGACAGGGTAAAATAGTGCATAGGCGGGGTTAGGGAGAAGGAAAACCAACAAGGTAACAGAAACAGAGCAACGCGCCAAACTAGGGTGAATGGGGAAACAGGGAAAGGAGAACTTTCCAGAGGACATACATAAAAGTTAGAAAGGGGAGGGATGGCCAATGGGCCAACAGGGTATAGAGAACTGGGCTACATTAACATGGCGATGCAAAGGACTGTGGGGAAAGGCCTTTTCCTATATCTCTCCCTCCATGCCGTCACTACAGTGGGCTTCTGAGCCTATACACCCATGCAGCACACAAGATCAGCATAATCTGTCATGCCAGCTCACTCAACTCTCAAGTTCTTTCTTGGGAAAGGGACTCCCTGTCTGTGTGCTCTTATTCAATCCAGCTCTTTGGTCTCCTCCCATTTTCCTTGATACAGTATTCTTTGCTTCAACCAGTCCTGCAGCAGGTGAATGGGCTATAAACGGCATCAAAGTAAACAATTTTAAATTAAAGCAAACAAAAATTAATAAAGAATTTGCAAAAAATCAGTGATCTCATAAAATGAGCCTCCTCTGCCGAGGGACAGAACGGAGTATTTGAAGTTTGGAAGAGGCAGACACATGGAAAGTTATATAAGCTGCAAGGGAAAGGTGTGCCAAGCTACAATGTCACATAGCTGGATGACAAACATTCCTGGCTTAATGATAATTCTTTTTGCCCTCTTTGGCAACTTCTGCAAAGAAAGCTGTTACACACAAATTTTGCTTTGCCAGAACAATTTGATGAAGACTGAAACATAAAAAAATCAAATTTAAGCAGTAGACCTAAACTGAGCACATGCATTCCTCTCTGATAGTCTGTGTTTCTTTTCATCATAAAGATTACCTCTGCCTAGCACCAAAAAGATGCCAGTTATTTGCCAATTCCCTTTCAGATTTCTGGTTATCGGTGATGTATTCTCCATGATTGCTGCCCATCAGTCTAAATTACTTGTATCTGTAGTGGAGTAAAGCACTATTTATCTGTGTCACCTGAATTAGAATTAGTTGTGGTTTTCAGTTTATGACATAAAAAGACCTTAGTATCAGATATAAGTATCCTTAAATTTGGATATAATTGTGGTACCACCTCTATTGCTTTAAAGTACTGTCTACTAATAATGCTCTACTAACTGATGACTCCAAAGATGATGGAGATATGTATGGTCATTGAAATGTCAATGGTAATATGTTTATTACATTAGAAACTAAAAGTGATTTCATTCTGAATACTTTTTATTGAGATTTAGGGAAATATCTGAAATTCCAGAAAACTAGAAAGTAAAATAATATTTTTTTCCTAGTTTCATTTTTGAAGGCATTCCATGCATCTGTAAAATATCTAAATTATGTTATCTAAGCACCTTTCGATTCACAAACAAATTTGACCCAGTTTCTGAAATCTTATATTATTCTAATGTTGTCACAGTAAACATATTCATACAAAGCAATTTGATTTTAAATATTAAATATACTTTGTATTCAACATCACTACATTAGCAATAAATATAAAATCAATGTCTTCTGTGAGACCTGATAAAACATTGAATGTTATACGTAATTATAAGTATTGAATGTTATAATTTATAGAAAAATACTGCCTTTGTGAGAGAAGGTAAAACTGATATAAACCCTCACTGGACAGAAAAGCATCCTCAAATTCTGGTGGATGTGGTATTCAAGCTTTGCCAAAAAAATCTCACAACTTTTCTATGACTTCTTGTTGCTAGTTCAAAGCTTTAACTTTATATGAATATTAATCTTATCCTACTGTTTAAACTGTAATTAGAAAAGTCAAATGTAACGAACTTTTTAAATGTTCTAAACGTAGAAGTGCCTATGAATTGTGACTGGTTTTGCCACCCCTTTAAACCTCAGATACAGGAAAGCACATAAAGTACTTAATTTTAAATATAGAGACAATCCCATCAACTTCAGTAAGTGTTAAATATCTCCAAAGCTGAATGTTTAGAAGTTTCTAATAATAAAAAAAGAATCTAAGAAACAAGCCCAATAAATTGAATCTTTATTAAAGCAGATCGTAATAATGCCATAATTATAATTTGAAAAAAAAAAAAGAAATCATAAACACAACATTTTCATGAGGGATCATCTCTACCCATCATATAATATGAGTTAGATGAGACTGTAGGACTTGTGCTCAAATAAAAATCAGCCAGAAGCTAATGACAGTCTGAATTTTCAACATATATATGACTAATTATTTGCTCTGCTTGGAAGAACGTGTTCACCTGTGAATATATATAGCAGAATTCCTCAAAGCATAAATTACACTTGGAATAAAACAAATAATGTAGTTTAATTTGGGCAGGATGTTGGTGGGGATTAGAGGATTACAGTTGTTTTATTCTTTATTCAATGACATAAAAAGTCATTGTAGAAATCACAGAGGTATCTTGAACTTGCTTAAAATAAAAAAGTCTAGTAACTTTTACATAGGATGCATTTTTATTTTCAAATCAGATTTATTTCCAATCTCAGATCATTATTGAAAAGTAAAAAAAAACCAAAGCTATGTGAAAATGACTATGAAAATGGCTCTTAAAAATACCTTTGAGGTCTCAATCTGTTTATCTACTGCTATTTAAATCATGTCACTGTCCAGACAGAGCTTCACAAATGTTGGGATTCTAAGATAAGGGGCAAAAAAAAAAAAAGCCCCCATATTTTGAACATAGATTATGGTGTCTAATTTTATTTAACATATTTTCTAGCTCCCTAGGGCCTGAAGTTTCATTTTTCTCTCAGGATCTGAAAGAAAGGGCGTGTCCATTGTACCATTTCTTAACTATGACTTTTCCTACATCATTATCTTATTTATAGAATGAGTTATGTCATCTATGGAACACCTGAAGATGTCTGTTAATTAAACATTTTTTTTCCATATGAAATCTATGAATGCAGGTCTGTTGACTTTGGGAGGTGGAGGGTTGTTTGATTGGTTTTCTTTTTTTTTTTCCTATTTGTTTTTTTCCCTTATTAACTATGACCTTGCCCTGCAAATTTAGTCCCAGTCAATCCCACTATACTGAATAAGATTCACTCTCCCTTGAACTTCTTGCAACACAACTTCATGACCAAAATAAAAGAGTTGAGTTTGTTGCCTTGGAAAAGATTCAAAGCAGTGAACCACTGACAGGTGCAGGGAGGAAGCCATAGGTTAATAAATCTGTAAATAAGACATCTTTTCATAACAGCATTCAACTTCAGCATAGAAATTACACCAAACCAGCTTTACTTCTCTCCATCTCCTTCCCCAGCTTTCCAGGATGCAGAGGAAAAGCAACATGAATTTCAACTTGACACTGAGGAGAGAGAAGGCTTAAAAAGGTCCACGGTGCTGAGCTCCATGATGGCTGTTTCTTAGAGTGGGGATGACTGTGCTCTAGTAAAAGATGTAGCAATTAGGGCAGCCACATTTCTGCCTAGACTCACTGGAAAGGCTGGTTTTGCAGTGAACTAACAACAGGCTTGAATGAGCAAAATGTGTACCTGGGGACAGTTTAGGTTTCACTCCCTCAGTGATCATGAAATTTAGGAATTTCCTCTGTTTAATTATGAGCAAGTTTCTCATAAACTGGCAAGTATATGGATTAATTGGCAGCAAATATCTATTGACTTGGGGTACTTTGAACTAAAACATTTAAAGGGCACATACGACCATAAAAGAAATTACACTAAAAGGACTGATCATCAAGGGCAGCAAATCCATAGCCATGTGAATTCCCAATAGGACTACACAGGTCTAGTATTCTAGACTGGTTCAGTTATTCCGACACTTTACTGTCCTAACATTAAAAGGCTGCAAAGTAAGGAGGAGACAGAATACATATATGCTTTGTAAAGGCATTTTTATGCACTCAAAGCCCTGAAAAGCAAAACCTTAATACAAATCTTTCATCTTCTACTCTATTTGTGACTTAATGTGACTTTTGTGCTGATGAAGGCTGATGGGTTAGCAAAATAACCCACCATTTTTCATGGTAGTGTCCATGACTGCATCATCCTTTCATTCTTTTTTTACTCATCTCTCTTCTTTTTTTTTTCTTAAATTGAAGGAGCGTAAATATTTGCCTTATTCTTCCCCCATCTAAGTTCTGAGTAAGAGAACAATTCTGCTGACTTCCCTATTTGTAACATCATTAACATCTTGGAAAAGCATTAGAAAAGATTGGAATTTGACCAAATATTTTACTTCCAAAATTCCCCTGCACAAAACTTGGCAGGAGAGAAAATAAGAAAAGATTTTTCTCAAATATAAGAGATCTAAACCAAATGAAGCATTTCCTTGTTCTGCTTACAGGTGCATGCTACAATCTGACCTAATATTCTTCAGACTCTAAAATATGGAATTGTGAATGCAATTTCTCTTGCAGAAGGAAATTGTTCACAGAACAATAAATGAAAATACATCATGGTTGAGAAAAGAGATGAAACAGGTAGATGAGAGGGAAAATATTTGAGCATTAGGTAGATATGGATAGGATGAATCTAAAAAACTTCTCTTTAATAAATGTTTTATAATTGCTTACCTGTACTACCATCAATTCAATGCTTATATAGATTAATTTGCCTTAGAATGGACTCACCAAAGCAGATATCATAGATACGGTCTCATGATAGGAAGAAGAATAGTGAGTTTCACTTTCTTTTTTGTTCCTTATAATCAACTTTCTCATGTACCCATTCTCCATTTCAAGGTTCAGTACTCAAAAATATTCTGTAGTAGTATGCCTTCAGTATTAAGCATATTTTAAGACCAAACACAGACAAAGGTTTAAACAGTAAAGAGTAAATAGAATTGAAAACTAGAAATTACTTTTTATTACTTAGTTTGTATTTTAGGCCAAAAATTAATTAAACTTGTGTATTGTAATACAAAATGATCACATATTAATTTTAATTCGTGGAGTAAATTTAGTGTGAAACATTTAAGATGAACCAAAATTCATCTTTCACCCACATTATAAAATGAGCTTTGCACAAATTTAAAGTGTAAAAGATTTAAACCTCTTTCTCCATCTTATGAAATTATACAGGATGAGACTAAGGCACAAAACTGGAATTTGTTCTGTTATACTTTTTGTCTTTTACAGGTTTTACTTTTCATGATCATTGCATGCTGTCTCCCTTTCTGAAGGGAGGTATGAAAGTGTAATTAAAATACATCACTGAAAAAGAGAAACAGGCAAATTAATTGGCTTGGAAGCCTAATTTCTATTATTTAAACATTTATGAGAACTCTAAAAGGAACCAAGGAATGTCTCTCCAAAAGAATCATTATCATCTTCATTTTAACTTTTTATGCTAGCTTTGAATAATCTCTTGGTATCTAATCACATGTTGTAAATATGCAGTGCTAATTATAGTTTGCCACAGGGTAATGTATCAAGTTCTGGAAGGCTTCCTTTACAACATTAACAGCATTAACAAGAAACAGAAGTACATTCATTACGCCAGTAGGACATATAACTGGGTTTTTGGGGGGGAGTTGTTTCATTTTGGGGTTTTTTGTTCTTTGTTTTGTGTGTGTGCGCATGTGTATGTGTGGTACTAGTTCAGGGTTTTTAAGAAAATGTTATTACTATTGAAGTGCTGATGCTTGAAAATAATGTAAGAGTCCTAAACTTTTTGGTTTCTTCATCATAAAATTGCTATAAATTCTTTTAAGCTACAATATTTGGAGACAAAAAGGCAATTCTTGAAAGCCTCTGTTCTAATGAAATACAGATGACTACAATTCAGCTTTGCCTCCAAGAATAACTAGGGTAAGTGTGCCCAGCCAGGGAGGGATAATGTTAGTATCAGAAAGAGGCTGAGTAGAAATGGGAGTCTGGAGGTTTCAGGGCAGCCAGACAGGAATAATTATGAGTGGAGAATGCTCAACATACACAAAGATGGCTAATATTGCTAGATCCAATAGTACATTTTCATTTCTCCTCAGTGATGATCTTGATCTTCACACTGGAGATAAGGAAATGCAGTTGCACCTGTGGCCAGATGCACAGGGTTCCTTGTGACCACCACATGATGGCCATGCAGTTTTCCCAAGCAGCATTATCTTCCAACATTTTTTTTTTACTAGAACTGACCAACATTCTCTTAAGAAGATGCAGAGTATGAGTCAACAGCTGTGGAGATGTGGGGATTTAGTCAGTGTGAGATACAGCTACCTATCATTATTTTCATCTGGACTCTGAGTACGCCACAGCATAAGCCCCTGTCTAGCCAGAGGAAATCTGCATTTGGTAAGTGCAAAGAGCCTTGAATGTAATTCTGCATGTCTGTCAAAGCCAGTGACAAAGTTCCCACCAAAATGAGTTGAAGAGATGGAGGTGCTTGTGTCCTTTCTTAGCATGGAGTCCCATTTTATACCCACTCAAAAGAGGTATAAAGCCCACATATATTTAACAATGCTTTTCCTGGTGTAAATGATTACATCTTAGCTAAGAACTGTGCCCAATCCTTTATTTTTTTTTAATTAAATGTCATTTCACCATGTCATAAGACCTACCGCAATTCACTGTATTACTGAACATGTTTTCGTCTTCGTACTTTTTAGCAGTAATTTGACTTGCAGTAACTGTTTGGACGCTTGATTAGAAAAAGTGTTTTGTCTCTTTTAGTGCTTTGTAAACCCGGATAAGAAAATAAATGCAGTACACTTCATCTCCATTCAGCTGAATTTGTTACTTCAGGGTCATAAATATTTGTGGAAAAAACTGAAGTTTATGGGCTTCTCATAGTAACGTGTGTCCATTCATAAAAAATGCTTTTATG
This sequence comes from Anthoscopus minutus, assembly GCA_013399455.1. Taxonomy (NCBI): domain Eukaryota; kingdom Metazoa; phylum Chordata; class Aves; order Passeriformes; family Paridae; genus Anthoscopus; species Anthoscopus minutus. The sequence goes on from VWYI01045547.1 coordinate 44,212, forward strand.
TTTAAAAGTTTTGCCCATCTTTCTTACTTTATTACAGAATACAAATCGCTATTTAAAAGAATGTAGAAAGAGGAAGGTACTTATTTAATTTCATATCAATTTAATTCTTATTTAATTTCATATTAAGCAAAGAGACCTCAGCTTATGGAGGTATTTCTCCTTGTTTTTAGATCATATTGAGATGGTCAACTATTTTTCAGTGTTTTGGCAAATAGGACTACGTTTCTATTAAAATTAATATTATAGTAAATCTATTCTTTAAATTTCTAGCAATTTTGATTGCTGCAGGACAATTTTCTGAAAGCTCCTGTCCCTGACTTTCTTATAACACAATTTTTTTTTAAATAGAACAAAATTAGATGTCATTTCAATTGACCATATGATATAGCTTTTTTCACACTGTTGTTTGTGCATACAAGACTTAGGTTAAATTGCTAACATTTTTTCTTTCCCTTTCATGACTGAAGGATGGAAGCAATAAAAAGCAAAGGTTTTTATTTTTAAAAGACTTTTATGATAAGCGATGAGTGGATATCACTGTACTAGGAAATGCAAACTTCTGCATGAGAATTTTATACAGTTCAAAATGGTGTCAAAGAAAAAATAATTAGAATATTTTATTATTCTTGTTCAAAGGCTCTGAATCCAAGCAAAGTGCCATCCAACCTAATATTCTTTTTCTCAGAAATACTAATAGATGCACTGAAGGCAATAGTTCCACAAAGCATTTGAATGCCATTTTTTCCATGGGTATTTTAGATTAGACTTGGAGTCTCACTTGTAGTTTGTAAACTTATGCCTGTCGTGTGGATTTATGATACAACTATGAAATTATTTAGGCTTTTAGTTACATATCTCCAAAATAAGATATTTTAAAAGGTAAACATTCATTGCCCAAAAAATGCTAGGGTTCTTTGTTGTTTTAATTGGGACACTGGAAGATTTCACTGATTTCCCTTATCACCCTATAGTCAAAAAAGTAATCTGTGATCAACTTTCTTGGCACCAGTTATGTTTGAATTTGACATTTCATATTACCCTGTAGTTTCTGTAGTTTTCCTTTTTTCTTTCTTTCCAATTTTTTAAATTTTAGTTTCTTGTTTTAATCAGTAAAGGTTTAATTCAATAAAAACAACATTTTGCTTTGTCCTGTATAATTTGTTATGGCTCTCAGAACAATGGCTTCCTGTCTTTAGAGGCTAAGAAGCTGTGTCAAAAATTATTCAGGTGTCATTGGAATAGCACTTCTCTTTCTTACTCTCTTTCAATTGCACTCTCACCCTTTAGATCTGCTTAAACCTTCTAATTTATTATTCATCATATCCTGAGAATTTTATCCATCTTATGTTAAAGAGAATTTCCATTCCCCTCAAATATCACAGTTCTTCCTCTTTTCTCTCATTCTCTCTTTTTTTTTTTTAATATATATTTTAAAGAGGTTTAGCATGAACAAATCTAGCCATCCTACTATTATCATATTTTTGTTTCATGAGTTGGTCATATTGAATCTGAATATCTTGGTGACTACTATTTCAAAAGCACTACAAAGTCGGTATTTTTAATAGGATGAAGACATTATATCTAAATACTTAAGAAAAAAAAAGAAAGAAAACATTTCTCTGAACTTTTAATCACCTATAAAGGAATTGCCCCAGTTGGTTTTAAACAGAAAAATATTTACTTATGGAGTACATCTAAGAATATGGCCAGGCCTTTAGCCTTTTTTGCCTATTATTTTTACCCTTCTCTTTTAGAGAAATATTGATTTTTAATTACATCGCCTTTCTTAGATAATACAGGTCAAAATGTCCCTACTCCATTTTTAATTTGATGTGCCATCAATATCAGCAGCACAACACAGGTCTGTAAAGAGAAAAACTTCCTTTTTCTGTGGATGGTTACCTGAATAAATATTAGATAATTAATAGAAAAAGATTACTTTGAAAGACTAAATGCATCAGATATTGAAATTTAAAATAGTGAATTAATCAAGAAACTAAATAGCTTATAAATATTCTTCTAAATATTCTATTTTGTTCATGAATTTGCAAATTTAGGCAAAAATTAAGGGACAAGTTTGATATTTTATATTTTTAGCATTTATGTTGATTTTCAAAAGTATGTGTAGTAGGTTGAATTCCAAGGATTTGTATGTCTCCATTTTATGAGCCTAAATACCTAAAATTATATATGACAAAGTTTATCTGCACTGACAAATCTCCATGGACATATAGGACATATGTACAGTGACTGGCATATGTATGATAGTCATAGAAGGCGCAAATATAATATTTTAAGTTTTGCTTATCCTCTCCTTAATCTTATCCCACTTCTGTGTGGTGCTTAGTCAGATCTTAATCTGCAGGATTTTGGGAAAAATTGGGTCATGGTAGAAAATCCTATTTTATTTGCGGAGGTAGCTTGTGCAGGAAAATAGTACTGTGAGAAAAATTGTGTCTCATGAACTATATATGCCAGTACCAGGGCAGTGAGAGAGGAGATAAATTTCAAATTTCAAATGGAAACTGATTCCTGCTGTGCATAGTATCCTAGTTCTGGTGATACAAAACATCACCTGATGTTGGATCAGATGCACTGTCAAGTGCAGTCTTTTGCACTTGAAGTTAGAAAAAGATTTTGGACCTGAATGAAAGATCTAGAGTTGTAGCTGGTAATTCCTTATAACAATAAAATCCTCACTTCTTTTCAGTTTGCGTTAATGTTGAAAAATGCAGAATAAGGGTAGCAGGAGCTTGTAGCCTGTGATGTGTATGCATCACAAACATTGCAGGCAGCTAAATTGCAGCTCCTTATGTGTCTGTGATCCCCATCAGTGACCAGCTACTTACAATCTCAGCACAATTTGAACATTAAAATCTATATTAAATGAACTTTTGCAAGAACAGAAGAAAAACTCTGCTGAAGTTGGGAGGGCAGTTACAGATTGAAGGGTCTCAAATAAAAAATTCCATTTGCACCACTTTAAAGCATCAATTTCCGCACAAGGTGATTTCAGGGAAAAACAACAGTTCCTTAAAAAAACCCATCTTAAAATTCAGAAGAATATCACAAACTAAAATAAGGATATTCCTTATTTCCTGTTGAGAGATGGAGTTCAAACCTAAAGATGGTATTCTCGGCAGTTATGGAAAATGTTGAGATATTCTTCCTATATTTTTGCTCAAGTTTCAGGATTATTTCTACCCTTCTATAAATAGCTTTTCAGTTGAGAAAAGTAACAATGAAAGAGCAATGGCATCATGATTTTTGCAAGGATTATTAAACCAAGTCTATCGTGAATGTCTTCTAATAAAACCCTTCACCTGTTTTCCATGTAAAAAAATTTGCAGTAAAAAAAAATTATTTGATTTCTAGAACTCAAATATCTCATTAAGAAATCTCAAATAATTTACCACATCCAGTTACATCAGTAAAGGGAGTAAAATGTAGCTGAATATCTGCAGATAAAAGAGTAGGCTGGGTGGTAAAACAGTGAGACATCGGGGAAAATGAAAAGATGTTATAGACTCTATATAATATGGGTCTTCCTATATATAATATTGGCCTTCCAGCCTGCCATTCTTAAAGGATAAAATAGGACAATAATATTCAAGACTTACAGTAAATAATGAAGTGCTGTATGTCCAGGATAGGAAGGAAGAATATCTTTATTCAGTATCCATGTCTCATGCAACTCACTCTGTATGTCCTGTGCTAGGCTGTGGTAATGGGCAGGTTTGTTGCTTCTTTAAGAAAACACTAATTACTATTACTGTTTCTTAAACGTTTTCTATAGCTACCTCCCCTGGAACTACAATATGTCTTTGATTTCTGATAAATGTTACCCCATGAATATCACTCCATACCAACTGTTGCCTTAGCTTTCCTTCTTCTCTTACCATGGTTTGTATTCACATGCTTCTGGCAGTCTAATTGCATTCATCAGAGATCTACTATTCCTCCCTGTCTGCATGACTCCACCTGAAACTGGTTTTCAACAATATTTCTACTCTGGGCAGAGATCACCTGCAGTTATGTACAGAGGAAATGGCATTCCAGCTCCTCAGGGAAAGAGATAATTATTCTCTTTGTTAGTTATTTTTCCTAGGGAACCACTTTTTTCTTATAGTAGATTTTTTTTCCCTTCTTGTACCGAAAACTTCCTTTTGTATAAAACACAGTCACTTCCAATGCATGTCACTCTTCCTCATTATTTAAAATGCAGATGGCCAGCCAAAGTAACAAGGTTGGAAACATTTCCTGGCCCAGCTCATAATCAGAGTTTGGATGTTGTGTTCATATTTATTCCCATACTTTGAGCATTACATAAAATAAGGTGAAGATACACAATTATAAAGAAAGCCACAAAATTAAGGTAGAGACAGGCTCAGCAGAACCAGAGAAGTCTTCTATCAAAGATCCAGACAAAAGCAAGTACACATGAAAAAGAGTTGATTGTCTCCTCTACTGTCTTTTTTTCTCACGTTGATGAATCTTGTTCTCTGCACACCTGAACCCCGTTCCAGACTGTTGTATGTCTAAAGCCATGCTGTCTACTATAAGTAATAGTCCTCGCTCTAGAGCTGTTGCTGACCTAAACTTTTCCTGCCAGTGATTTCACCCCATTCACATGATTGGTGTCTCCTAGAAAGTGGATCTGTAGTACATTGATGCATGAATTTCAGCTGCTCATACAATCAGTCCTGTTTCTAACATGGATATTTCAGGAAATGTTTTGCCAGATGTATATCAAGCATTTAATTTACCAGGAATTTACACTTCTAACACATCTGACTGTGCATTCAGACAAACATGTGAATGGAAGCACAATCGGTTTATTGTGGGTCTTCTGCAACTAGAGATTTATTCAATTCAGTAGGAGATTTATTTGCTACTAAGAAGGCTGTATATGAGGCTGTGGGTGATATAACTGACTTAGTCCAGAACCTGACACATACAATTCAGTAGCTGACACAAGGTATAATTTTTGCCGAAATATATTTGATGTACTGTGTTGTGAATTTGATACAAATTACGTTTTTTTCTTTGTTGAGAAATTCTTTAATTTTCTCCTAAATTATTTGACTATAGACAGTATAGGATATGCAATTTTTTCCTATTAAAAGCTAATAAATGGCATGTCCATTATACCCTGTAACATTTATCCAGCCTATTGAATGCTGAAATGAACAATGGAAGTGACAGAAAACTTGCTTTTAAAGAGTTCTTTTGACACTATGTCTGAAAGATGTCTTTTTCTAAAAGAGAAACATCCAATATCTGGTCTGCCAGCAACCAAGCCCAAAGCTTTTATGAAGCATTTCAATGGGCTTTCAGTAACGATATCAACTTTACCTCTGAATATACTCTTTTGGTGTTGCCTGTTATGAGAGGAAAAAGTAGAGACCAGAGAATATTTTAGTTTTATTACAAAGACGTTTCCAATACTTAGAAGCTATCCTGGACCTGTGTGTGCACACATACTGAACCACTGATATACCACCTTGCCAAAAGACATAAGCCTGCTCAAGTTGTTCACTACCATCAAAAAGAAAAGACAAAAATGTCAGTCTACCAGAAAACTGCACCAAATAACCTAACCCAAACATCAATCAGACCAAAAAAAGAAAAAAAGAGGGAAAAAAGGGAAAAATATTCCTCCAACTTACTTTCAAGTTTTGACACTACTATCATCAGCAAGACGAAAGTATTAGCTGAAATGAAAGCTATAGATGTCATTGGCATTATAGATGTCATTGGCATTTATTAAGACCTTGCATCTAGAAGAAATTTATTGCTGGCCATGCATAGAGAAATGCATAGAGCCTGACTGAAACAGCTTATGTTTTAAAAAAGACAAGCAATACATGAAGGTCAGGGAAAAAGTAGATCATACACAAATCACAGCTTACATTATAAAAAGAATAGAAAATATTGCTTACTGAGGCACATTTTAGCTAACCAATTATTTCATTCACTGCATGCTTTGCCAAGTCCACTTCACAGAACTACCAAGCTCCAGATTTATGGATAGCATATCCCACTCAAGACACAAACATTTTTCACTAATAAATGCTCCCTAAGAATTTAATGCAGAGATGGACTATTTGTTTCAACTGAATCACACCAAAAACACTAATTCCCTATTACAATGAATCTGAAGCATCCTGTGTGGTGCTTAGGGCAGTTCTGGAATTATCACGTCAGCTTTCAGCTACACAAAGAGTGCTTCAAAGCCACAAGACATCCGTGTATTTGCTTCTTGAATTGTGGAGTTTCACCAGAGCAAAAGTAAATAGTAAATTAGGTGTGATACTGTACATAAATCTCTTCGCATCAAGAGTCAAAAATAAAAGGATATTACGTTTAAGTTCTGATCCCTCAAAAAAAGCATTGCAAATAGGTCTGGGTTGCCAAATATGCATAGCTACACAAGGTAAAATTACTGCATCTTGAAGGCAAGAATAGTATCTTTGAATTTTTTCCTTGGTAAGAGAAAATAATCCAACCTATGCAAGAAAATACCTGTACATTATGGAGATTTTTTCAAGAGATCCCTTACTCTACCTAGAGTTTTGAAGATGACAGCTAGGTTGAAAGTACACAGGCAGTTAGTTCATATCAGTAGCAAAACATTTGCTGTTATGTAATAAAATCTGGGTAGCAGCAAGCGAGGTGGTTGTTGACACAAAGGTACCTTCCACAATGTGGTGTCTTTCTGTGAAATTTAGGCTGCTCTCTGAGCATTTGAACAGACAATCAGTCCCACCCTTGATGCTGGTGGTATCCTGAGGAACAAAACCAGAGTAAGATGAGTTTTCTCAAAGATGGAGGCCTACACAAAGATCAGCAGAATGTCTGGGCATGTGTCTTTAATAGTAAACACAAGGGGAAGTATTTGGCATAAAGAAATTTGAAGTAGTGGCTTTGTTTTTGAAGACTAGAAATCTTGTTTGAGATTGATGAATGGAGTTTCAGGTTAAATAGCTGAGATATTGAAAAAATAGCTGATATATGCAAGAGATATTCTTGAGTAAAGTCACTGTCATAAAAATATAGTGAAATCCACTATGAAATCCACACATTTTGAATCTAAAGACAGTATAGGGAAAGGAAGCTTAATTTTTTGTTCATTGGATATCACAGATAATGCCTCATATTGCCATCTAAGAAGGGTTTTTAGGATTAAAATTGTATCCTTTTGAAACTAAAATGTATAAAAAAAATAAATATTTTACATTCAAAAAGCCAGAATTTATTAGAACTAGATGTGAAACGGTTAACTCTATATACTGTTTCTAAACAGATATCATTGAAATAACTATGAAAGAAAACAGATGAGGAAGGACATGGATGGGTTTCTGTGCTTATCTCCTATTGTGCTTCTGCTAGACAAATTTTTATTTTAAGGCTTGTTTTCCTTCAGTGCGAAGACTTTCTGGTTTGCAGCAAATTCTAAGTAAATCCAGACCTTCTATCTCCTCTGAGACCTGACTCAACAGTCAATCTTTCTCAACACTCTGTTCAAAATGAAGTTTCCCAGATCTTTCCTGCAAGTCTCCCTCTGCCTAACTTTCCACTTATAATAACAGAAGTTCAAGAGAAAAGAGGCCAATACGATTTACTCTGTTGCATGATTTACACACTGTTCTCGCTCAGTAGTATTCCATTTTGTAAGTACAGACTAATTTGATCTTAAGTCATCTGTATTTTACAGCAGCCTTCCATGTGCATCAGAAGGCCTCAGTTGAATCTTTTATCATTACAAGTGCAACCTGAGGGCTATTTTTCTGTGTTATTGTATCTGTTGCTCAGTGTGCTTCTCACCCGACACCATTATTATTTTTCCAGCACCTAAAACCAACATTCCATTCAGCTGCTACAAAATCTTACTTTATTTTCTTTGCCAAAGCCTGAGAGGAAAGTCGCTGTTACCACACTTTGATTACTGCATCACTTTCCCCACGGAACTTCAAATGAAAGACTGAAGTTATTTTAAAAAGAAAATTACTCCCCCATGAGAAGCCATAAAGTACCAGTCACATAAGATTTATTATAATGTATTGTATGAGAGATGAGTTCAGCCTAGAGACACACTTGAGAGTTTGCATATTTTCATACATCTAGACCTGATAGAAATGTGGCCCTACATGTATGTGATAAGGTATTAACTCTGATAAAAGCTAAAAGATAGTTCTGAAAATCTTATATTGAGTTCTACCATCAGCAGTTTATAATTGTCCGTAACGCAGGTTATAAGAAGTGAAGATGGATCTAACAATTCATATAATTGTCATCAATCCATTTTTTGTACCATGTAAATTAAATTTGAGTTTTTAGAAAACTGAAGAATTTTCCTGTATGGACTGTGAAGGCTATTTTTTTTTTAATCAGCTATTACTTTAGAAACATTTTCCTCTAACAGTTAAGAAGCTCAATATCACATGATTTTTTATTTCTTATGTTGTATTCTAGAAATAAGAAGATTACATACAGGTTGTGCTGAAATGAACAACTTGTTACTTTGTGTTCATATATACCTTGATGGAGGAAATTTTAACACATGTTTTATTAGAAAAAGCTATATTTTAATGTGTTTTGATTTTTTTTCTAGATGTTTATGGAGAAATAATATAAGGTCAAAATTGAAAATATTTGCTAACATTGCACAGAAGTGGAAGAGCATGGTAAGCACACTCCAAAGTTTTTACTGTCCATAGTTACAGGGATTCTATATTGAGACACTGTGACACAACTTTATTCAACAAATACTTGCTTATTACAAGTCCACACCCCTGCTGGTGCCAAAGGCTGAGGTAGCCCTATGATTTGAATGCAGCAGTGCAATTATAACAATGCTAGTAACCAAATAGCCATAGAGATCAAGCCTCTTGGATCATGATCTTGGTGCTGGGCTGTTGTTCAGAACATGAATCATTCCATGTATTTGGCAAATTATATGATCCTTCTTATTTTAATAAAACAAATTAATATAGTCTCCTGAAGGCAAAGTTTGAAAGTGACAGAGGTGTGTCACCAATAGCTTTAGTCATATTGATAGCTAATTTGTGCATTTTTAGATTATAAATAGTTCCTAGATTTCATTTTGAAAATACTTTATGTAATAGCATGTTTCATTATCTGGAAACAAATTTATTCTATCTATAAGTTCTCTAATGTGGTTTTTATTTCAATTTGATGACAATTGAGTTCATTAAACAGAAAAACAATAGTTTTTCTTTCTTTAGATTTTTATTTTATGAGAATTTCCAAAGACTTATCATTTTATGTTCTGTGTAGAAATGACAAGAATTCCTTTAGATAAAATAAAATTAAATCATATTCAAGACATAACAGAAACTTTCTCCCTCTCTTTCTATCTATTAATTTTTAAGAAAAAAAATCCCTCAACAAAGTCTTGTTTAGTTTTTTTTTAGCGAATTCTGAATATTTCTGTGTTTTTAACTCACTGGTAATATTTAACAACCATTCAGATATACTTCCCTACAACAAGGGCGTCTGACTCCATCTTGTTCTGCAGGCTCTCTCTTGGATTGTTTTAGTTTAGAGTTGTATAACTTGCACCTTTTTTATTTCTATTATTTGCCTTGAGAGCAAACTGTTCTTGTAGAGTCATAAACTTCCCATTCTCTTCATATTCAGGCTTGATTTTATTCAGAGCAAAGCAGCATCCTCGCTCAATGTATTTGAAATGTTTCAAGGGAAAGAAAATCCCATTCTCAGGTGTGTTTGAACCGAGGACCTGGAAAGGAAGCCAAGATTTAGCACTAAGTGTACTTTCGTTTTTTGTGTGAAGAAGGAAATGATGCAGTTACTGGGGTTTTTTTGTTGGTGTTGATGTAGCTACAGAATCCACGCTGGCACAGAAGACTGGCACTGTAGGAAACTTTCCCACTGTTACATCTTCTGCCTAGACAGCGATCTTTAGAGATTCTGTTAATCTCACCAGCATACTTATCTTCACTATAGTCTCAGTGCCAAGTTGCTGCTGGGAGCATTGTCCCATCCTAGGTTCACTGAGAGTGTCTAGCTGCAGTGTTCCTTCAGGAGAAAGGAAGGTGTGAGAGATAAGAGGTGGCCACATTGCATCATGCTGTTAGCTTTTTGCAAGCTGATGTGATTCACAACTGTCAGAAAACTTTAAAACTTTAGCTGGGCGTTGTCCAAGTTCCTTGAGAGAAAAAACTTGACTGCTGAGAGAAGGCAACAACATACGTGAATCTGCAGGATATTAACTGCCCAAACTGTTTTAATTTTCTTTCCACCATATCCTACATCCTCCAACCAATAACAAGGGCTGTGAAATGATACAAATAGCACAATCATCTAATTGAAATAGTCAGAATGACAGATCCTCCATGATCATCCTGCATAATGATCAGTTAATCTACACATTCATTGAATGTTGCCGTCACCAAAAACGAGGTGAACACCACAACAGACTACAAAAACTGAAATACCATTAAATATTCCATTTTCACAGAAAAGGTCCATTCAGAACACGATTGGCTTGCAGCAGAAATTTAATTAACACTCTAGAAAGATTGATATAAGATACAGAAAACACATTGTGTCATTTTGTTATCACCATTATGACAGTATGAGATCTTGACTGCTATAAGGTAGAAGAAAAAAGAAATTATGTCAGCTGGATTTAAAGAGACACTGCCATCTAGAAGGAATTTGAATGTATTTGACAAGTTACTCCAAACTGTTACTATTTTAAGGCAAACCTCAGCTCCAGGATAAGTTATGGAGACAACTCACTTTGTTCTCTTTAGTGTCTGGTCACCTGCGACAGTGACAATCATTCAAAATAACCAGGAGTCATAGTAAGCAGGAGAAATAAGGTATTCATGCCTGTACCTTTGCTTGGAAATCTCTATAAAGAATGGGCTTGTTCTAAAGAATTCTTTGTACTCCTGTAAGGAGTACAGGTGGAAAAAATTTTTAATTTTTTTTTAATATCACAGAAGGGGACAGCGACTTATGGCTACATTCCCTGTGTATTAGCATTGTACAAACAGTACAGAACCACTGAGGCAGGTTTTATCACAAATCTTCCCAACTTTCACACAAACCAAACTCATTTGATGGCTCTACTAAAAATTTGTAATCTATCCATATTCACAATTAAGAACAGAGTTATTTTCCTTTCACAGAACAGGGAAAATCAACCTTATAAAATGTTCCTAATTGTTGTAGGGTCGAGCAGATTGAGGCCTTGTCTCTTACTTTTCTTTTTATTCTTCATACTTTGATTAAAGTTTATTTGATACCATTATAATGCAGTCTTGAGCTCAAACTGGGTTGGATTTTTTGGTTTATTTCATTTTTTTTCCTGAGTTTTGCCTTTCCTGTCTGTGAAATGTCTGATACAGAGCCCAAATAAGTGGCCAAATACATATGTTATGTTTGTGCATCTTAGAAGAAAAATGCATTTTCAGATGCTTGCCCTTGATAGTCAGTTATATTAGCAGCTGTAAATTAACATTTTGGAAACAATTATGCAAATGAATTAGGCATTTACAAACACAGATGTGCAGGTCTGTGCAGATCACCCTTTTCTTCTTACCAAAGCCAAATACTATCTTTCATACCCATATACAGATTTTTTAAGCTTTTATTCTCAAGCTCTGGCATCTCAGAACAGAGTAATTAATTTTGTGATGGAAAAGTTGTGAAATATTGCAAAATAAAAGAGTGTATCAAGTAAAAATCTTCATAAAATGTATCATAATTTTCCCACACCTTGTTTTGAGTATTTGTACATGAAAATGTACCACATTTTGGCATTGATTTGTTTCAGTAGCCGTTACTACTAAAGGTTGCAGACTGGTGTTTCACGCCCCTTTGTCAGAGGCACCTGGCTCTGACAGTCATTTGGGCTATGAGGATACCCAGAGGGAAGGAGCCCCTTATGTAGAAGTAATTTCTAGGAGTTACTGATTAAGCAGATCTCCAAAGTAGCATGATGATTGCATTCCCCATTATGATGATGAACTTTTAACAGACATGCGTCTTGGACCTAAGCAAGGATTATTTTAATTTGGTTTGCTTGTTTCTTATATGCACATGCTCTTTATAGCAAGTATCCCTTCCACAATATTCTGAGCCAAGTCTTCCATTCTCTTTTCTTCTTTGTATCAAATTTTGATGTACACACTGCAATCAGGACAATATTGTCATGGTTCATTGCTGTGCCAAGGCAAGAGTGAAGCTTGTATGTTGAACTTCAGCTGATTTCTTTGCATTCTGTACTTATCTGGGACACCACTGTTTTCAATAGACGAATTCCTGTAGAAACAGCTGTATTTTAAGAAAAAATCACATTCATGTGGCCTTAGGAAACACCATAGATGTCATCCTATATTCTGCTCCTTAATCCCAGTTCATTAAAGGGTGCAACTTAACCCTCCCTGTGGGTAAAGCTGAGATGGAAGAAAGAAATAAAATTTTTAGGATTTCTTTTTTAATTCAAAATTTAGTTTACTTTAAGGTCAATCATAATTAGGCTGTATATTTATATTTTATTCATTTATTAAAGGAACATTTGTATGCAAATCATGAAACCATTACGATTGGTTCCACTTGATGTTGGCAGCCCTTACATAAAACAACTTTATAAAAAAGTTGTCAAATCAGCTTTCATGTGACTCTATTCCACGTATTTTTCACTTTTTTGCTAAAAATCGTGGCAATTGTTGCTAGACTTGGCTAAATGCTTGCAACTTATTTCCCACTGCATTGAAGGATACAGCAGAACACTCACTGATTGTAGTTAAGCTCAGAATTGCACCCTTAGCATCTAATCTGTTTTCACATCTTTTTATACCTTTATTTCCCTTATATCATGCAGCAGTAAAGTGACCATTTCAGTCTGAAGATTCAAACTGGCACAAAGGATTTGCATTTGATCCTCATGTTCATCTCTATATGCTCTGGACGAGCAGAAATTCTCTCCGATGCAATTACATTTCAAAGGGGCATTATGAGAGTCAGACATACAGCATATTCCACTTTCTATATCCTGCAACTCTTCATCCTGGCAGATTTCTTTTTGCTTGTCTTTGCTTATATGGTTGACAATTTCTACAAATTGATGTCAGAAATGTGGATTGGTACCAAATTTCTCTGAGATCTTTTTCTGAGAGTTCTGATATAAACAGGAATGAGTAAGAAAACTATTGACACAATTTGCTTTCTCTCAATTGTTTTTGCTTTAATTGAAGAATTTAGGTGGTAAACATGTTTCAATCTGCTATCAGTGTAAATTTCAAATAGACACCTACCAGATACTCTGTGGAAGGTGGATCTTAGCATTTCAGTGCTTCTCTTGGGCAGTTCTTTACATTACTGTGATGAAAGAAATAAAATTGGAAACATTTTCTTTCCTGACTTGCCATACAAGATCTTCATTTGTGGATAAAATATGACAATAACCAATGAAATTATACAGTGAAACAGCCAATGCAATATTGCCAGCACACACTCCTGTCTTATCGTCCATTCCAAGCTGTTACTTCCATGCTGTGGAGACCACAGCTAAGGACTCACTTCCAGAGTTAACAGCTTATAGCAATAGCACCTTGATGCTACATGATATAGCAGTATACATAAGGAACCCCACCTGTGACTTCTGCAGCTTTTTATTTTTATGAAAATTGGACCATTGTATTTTTGCAAGACTGTTTCATCATTTATGCCTAAGCAGTGCTATAGGGTGGGAATATAGTGCAATATGAGAAGTTGACCAAGCATATTTCTTTTTCCAGTCTAAGAATAGAGCTTTTTCTTTTTTTCCTTATACTGATGTTATTTTTCCTGCCCCCATAAAGTCAAATGTTTCTCTTTCCTCTTCCTTTGTCTCAGAAAGGATCCTTTTTCATGTCAGGGACAAACATCCTCTGTTGCCCAATCCTCTCATAAAGCAGAAAGTATTCACTGGGTGAAAAATGTAAGGGTTACCTACTCTAATTGTAGACACAGAATAGTTTGGGTTGGAAGGGACCTTTAAAGGCCACCTAGTCTAACCCCCCTGCAATGAGCAGGGACATCTTTAATTAGATCAGGTTGCTCAAAGCTCTGTCCTATTGACCTTAAATGTTTTGAAGGGATGGGGCATCTGCTACCTCTCTGAGTATTTATAGTAATAAATATTTACTACTTATAATAAATAATAAATTCCTTATTTATAAATATATAAATATCATAACATATAATCTTCAAAAGAGTATTGTTCATGGGTTTTTGTTTAACTATCATGGGGTAAATTCCTGAGAATAAGTGTTTTTCTGAACAAAAAAGGCGCCAAAGATGAATCCTTGTTTACAAGATCAGTGTGTTGCATCAGCACAGTTGCAGCTGTTTGCCAGTCGTTATTGACTTGCCTTTCCTTTCTATATCCTGAATCTAAAATATATATTCTGAACTGATTTCTGCAGATCTTCTACAGAAGAGATACCATACGATGTATCAATCTAAACCAATTGATAACAAGACTATTTTTCCTTTTCATTTTTTCTATGTTAGCCTAGATCTTGCAGCAAAAAACTGATATGATTTCTTTTTCCTGACTAAGATTACTAATACATTTAGTGCATTCTCTTTATGCCTAGCATTATGAAGGAGTTACTCATTAATTCAATGCTAAATGAATAACAACATAATTGAGGTTATTTATCAACCAGAAAAATGAATTATATTGATTAAAACAGAGTAGTTAGGTGCTTTTTTGACAGAAATTTGAAAACCTAAGCTTGAAAGAGAAAATTATTATTCTGCAGGCTATTTCAAATACAAAATTGACCACAGTTCATTACGCTATATGAGTCAAAATACTCATTCCTCAACTTTTGACCTGACCTCTCTGTCAAAAATCTTGGATGAATGTTCAGAAGAAAACGTGACCACAAATCAGAACGAAAGACTGCTTGGACAGGGACTGTGCCTTGTTCATCACAATTCAGCTCACAATATTGTCATAAAGATAAATTGTACACATGTGAGACCAGAAATAATAACAGTAGCAGAAAAAGAAATGAAAAGGACACAAAAAGATATAGGCCAGACTCTCAGCTGCTGTAAATTTGTCTATCTCCACTTGAACAACAGAATTCAAGAATACTTACACCACCTGAGGAGATAATTTCATTATAGGTTAGGTGTTATGACCACATAAGCTCTCACTAGCCATCTCTAACAAAGCTGTTCAGCTGGACTATGATCATAGATGCTGCATTTTTTGTTGAGCATAATCTAAAGTAAAATAATAAAATGGTTACAATTACTTACATTAAAATGATTTGAATTTTAAAGTGATAAGAAGTAGGTAACTATATTGACTAGAAATTTCTGTCTCTGTTGCTGCTCAGGAAGAATGTAATTTTACATGGAAAATAAAGACTATTTTTAATGAACATTTCAAAACCAATAACTATTTAAAAATTCTAAATTTCCGACATTTTAGAAATGGTTTTCAGGTATTCTGAGAGGCTTATTGAACATTCTGGGGTATTTTCAGTCTGGAAGGAAGGCCTAAAGTAGGTCCTGAAAAGCTGCTACTTCTATAGTTCAGACTGAAAGGCTAAAGAAAATGGAAAAGAACAGTGAAGTAGCAGTGATTACTGGTCAGTGTTGCACACTTATGGGGCCATTAAAGCTAAGATGTTTTTGTAGCCAAAGAAGAGACATAAAATCAATAAGTTTCTATTAAATTCTTTTTGTAGTTAATTACTTGTCAGAAATACAAAATAAAAATCTCTCCTGAAAATCTTTTTTGGATCTGTGCTAGATCAGAGAAAGTGTGCTAGAGACAGAGAAAATATACCTTGATGTGTTAAAATATACAATAGTAGTGGGGTTTTTGATGTCTTATGAAGAAAAGTAGCTAAGTTATTTCATCTAGAAAAGTGGATCTCTGTGTATGCCCACTATTTTTATCCTCTGCTTATTCTATAAGGAAATTATCCTTAATGTACAATAAATAGTAATTTCATTGACATGATAGAATATTAAAGCACCAGAGAAATCATTATGTTTCTTAGTGTCAATGATCTGAAAAGTAGGGAAAAATATTTTTTTTCTTCCAGCGACATAAATGTCTAACAATTCCAATATATTTAGTCGGACTCCTAAGGTTTACATGAGAAAAGAATAGGACTTGAAGAAGAGGATAGAAAGAGGTACAGCTTAATAAGATGGACCATACAGACATTAAATTAAAAAGCCTTTTATCCCCTCTACCTAGGAATACTCCATAAGCTTTTGGTATATAATTTATATTATTGTACTTCTCTAAGCGGGTCAAAAAATAACCAGTACAAGAGTCCCAATAAAGAAATATACACAGTTAAAATTCCAACATATCTATGACAGGTAGTGTCTCTATTTTCTGTCAGTACAGCAGGCAGTGGGTTGAAAATAACATGTACTATGTACTATTTAGCATGTACTTCTACTCTTTTACTATCTTTTCCAAAATCTATATCAAATTTTTCTTCCTGACTTTTCTGATGTGTGGCTCATTTTGAGTGTAACAGATACTTAACCTGTCTCAATAGTTATGCTTTGTTAAAGGCACACTGTGTTTATTTATTTTTTAAAAGGCTGTGACAGAGCAGTAGAAAGGAAGGACGCCTCATGTGGCTCCTGTCTTTCACATTCAAAATGTGAGGAAAGAGGAGGTTGCTCTGTCCCTGAGAGCTGCAGGTGTGCCATGTGTGAAGCCTTTAGGCCACGCTAGAGCCAAAAAGCAAGCAGAGACTTAGAGAAGCATGCAGCGTGCGGCCAGTCCTTTGGGTAGGAGACCTCCTTTGCAGGGTTTTGAATAATAAAGGCTTCACTCACCGACTTTACTTGATACATTGTTACATTTCCTTCTAAAAACGGTATCCTATTTCAAACAAGGGTAAAATCGGATGCAAGCATAGCAAATGGCAAATGAACATCCTCCCTGCCCTCAGCTGTTTTCTGTTCACAGTCTTTGTAACCAGAAGTAGTTTTTTTTCCTGCCATTTACTCTTCAATCCATGCAACTGTTAGACAGCTATAATGTACTTCAGCCAACAGCTCTACATCTCAGCCGCTCTTTGCATGATGAACATAATTGTGCTTATTTTGAGTGTGGTTTCTACTGCCTTGATGTGGTTCTCTCAAGGTTTTGAACCACGCAACTCTCTCCAATTCTCACCATGCCCGATGTGATCCTATGGATCACTGTCATAACTCATCTCAGATGTCACTGGTCCAACATGCAGTATCCCAGCAAAAGCATTCTTCACACAGAGGACACAGCACATCTTTGATCATCCTAATCATGCTCTTGTGAAGCTCTCCAGTTCTCTATACTCCTTTTGAAATATGACAGTATGCAATGCAATAATTCAAGATGCAAACTAGCCATGGATTTATACCAGTGATGTTGCAGTGTGTGACGCAATATTCAC
>VWYI01045553.1:0-15814 GCA_013399455.1 Anthoscopus minutus
CATTTATTTGCAACACTTCTGCCATGGAGAGGAATACCTTTAAGAAGGCCACGTTGCTCAAAGCTGCATCCAGCCTGATTTTGTTTTGAACACTTTCAGGTATGGGGCATCCACAGCTTTTCTGGGCAACCTGTTCCATTACCTCACCATTCTGTTACCAAAGTAAAGAATTTATTCTTAATATCTAAGGTTTTCCCTAGACTTTGGTAGTCTGTTTTTCTAGAATGATGCCATTTGAATGGGAGCTATTAAGGTNTATTTCATATGTCTGATCTAAATCTGCCCTTTTTCAGTTTAAAGCTACTCCCACTTGTCCTATAACTACATGGCCTTGTAAACACTCCTTTCCAGCCTTATAGATTCCCCTTTAGGTACTGGAAGGTGCAATAAAGTGACCCTAAAGATTTCTCTTCTCCAGACTGAACAACCCCAGTTCTCAGCCTTTCCTCACAAACAGGTGCTCAAGACCGTTGACCATTTTCCCTCGTCTCTACATGCTTCAACAGATCCAAATCCTTCTTATGTTGGCAGCCCCAGCTGGGACCTGCTGGCCACATTTCTTTGGATGCAGCCCAGGACGCGTTTAGCTCTCTGGGCTCTCTGAGTGTCCATCACTGGGTCATATCCAACCTCCTATGCACCAGGACCCCCAAGCCCTTCTCCTCAGGGCTGCTCTTAATCCATTCACTGCCCAGCCTATATTTGTTGGGATTGCCCTCTCCCATATGCAGGACTTTGTCCTTAGCCTTACTGAACTTCATGATATTCCCATGGGCCCTCCTGCCAAGCCTGTCCAGCTGCGTCTGGGTGTCATCCCATCCTTCAGGTGCATCAAAAGCACCACTCATCTTGGTGCCATCTGCAGGAGGTCCACTTGATCCCGATGCCCATGCCACCTTGTGCTGTTTGCGATTAATCCTTCCAATGGAGAAAGAGGATGTACTTCTTTAAATTTGGTATTTTATAAGCATTTCTGGGCATGATTTTTCATAAGCAAAAGCTACTTTATAATCAGTGACACAGTGCATTATAAGCAACTTGCTGAGAGTTTGTATGGTTTTTTAAGTCTTAGAATTTTTGATTGGTCATTTTTTATAATGCCTTTAAAAGCTGTCTTCTTTTCCCAAAATATTTTATGGATGTGTATGTTTTCATGTTTGGAAAAGGGCGACATAGACTCCAATAGGAAATGGGCCAGGCAACAAAAAGTCTCCTAGGGCAATACATTAGGTCAGGAAAGAACTTTAGACCAAACTGGCAAGAATTTCTTTGTTTTCTCCTGTTATTTATGGGGGCAAGATTTTGTGTTTCATAACTATAGCTTAGGAGAAAGATATGTAATTTTCTCAGTAGAGTTCTGTTCAACAATCCATTTTCTCATTTGTTTATATTTGTCAGAGAACACTGTGTAATGCTTGCTGCCATTCCTCTTACTGTTAATTATCTGGACTGTAATTTAATTGTCCTCTGTAGTGTTCTGCATTAGAAATTTTAAATAGTTTATTTCCTAAAAGCCAGGCATTTCTCTTGAACCCAAGCCAAGATTTTGCAGCATATGACTTAAGTAAATGAGCTGCATGTGATTCTAATCATTTTGCTTTTGTCTCTTTCAGTTTCTCAACAGGCTTTGGCACAAATCTGTACTTTTCCATGTATTTTCAAAATTATTCTGGGGTTCTTCAAAGAAGGGAGTCATAAGCAATTTTTGTGGTTTGGCTTCCATGCCAGTATGCTACTTATCTGCATGAAAATATCATGCTTGCCTCTATCATGCACAAGAACGTGTTCAGAAGTAACTCAGTTCTTTGTCTTTTGTGCTCCTTCCTTTTGTCAGGAGCTTCCGGAACGGAAATCACTTTCGAATTAAAATCTTAATTTTCAGCTTTAGATTTCAGTTCTGCATGCTCTATAAGAGTGATTCCTGCTCATACAAATAGACTATTGCAAAATGGTTAACTTGGGCAAATAAAGACTGAAAGACAGGACTATATTTACCTGCTAAAGAGGAGTCCACATTTAAAATCATTCAGCTTCAAATGTTACCATCAGTTTATCTATTGGCTAAATATATCTCTCTCTAATAGCAACTAATTCCTACTGGCAACTGCCTGTGCTCAAATCACATTTCGTACCCCTGTGCCTGTAACACATGTAGTTAATTATGATGAAGGACCTGGAAATGTTAGAGTCTAACCACTCAGAAACCCTCATTATTTGTGTGCAGGGCTACCTGTGACTGATTACAGTGGACACTGAGCATCATTTGTGTACTGTTGAGTCTGCATAGAGAAAAAAAACATGAGAATGTAGAAAGAAAGCATCTGCATTTTAATCTTATAAGGAGAATATTGCCTAAGGATCTTAAAAAATAGGAGAAAATTCATATTGATATTTCAGGAGTGTCTAACTGGTGGTGGAATATCTGAAATAATGATTTTAGATGAGTGCGTATATTCTTTTCCTGTTGCTATGAAAAATTACCTTGTCATAAAAAATTACCATTATTTGTGAGGAATGCTCTTTGAGTTTTCTACTGAGTTTTTGTGGAAGGAAGGACGAGGAATAACATTAGGTGAAGGTGCACTTACAGGCTTAAGAAACCTCCTGCTTTTTACAGTTGAGTGTCATGCCTTCAGGACTTGTTAGTCTTCTTGTTTGTACACTCATCACCTATTTTTGTAGTGTAGGCTGAGCTGAGACCTTTTTTCTCAAAAAGAGGTAAAACAAGTTGGAATAGCAGCTAGGGTAAGATGACATAAGAGAGAAAAAAATAAATTTAGAGTTAGAAGCTTACTGTGAGTTTTTCCCTCTCGTAAGATATCCTTAAATATTGAAGTGACTCCTCTCTTGTTACTGTTTATTTCCATGAATGTAACTTCATTTACACTGGGTAAGGAGAGATTTTCCTTGTGGTTGCTTCGAATGTGCTTTTGGCAATAATGTGGATAGTGGTGTCTTCCCCACAACATTGACAAACAACAGAAGTGTCCACAACTTCCATCAGGATTACAGAGAAAAGTTGTAATTCTTCAGCTTTCCTCTTGCTTCCCGAGGTTTCTTGTTTCTTAACATAAGCTCTGAGATCTCTGAAGAAATCAGCATAAATGGCCTTCCTATATGCTTGAAAATAAGTTTATTACAAAATTACAGTTGTATCTGATTTTTGCCTACTTTTTACTGGGCTTTTAATTGCAATATTTGATAATTTAAAAACTTTGCAGTGTTATTCTCTAATGCTATTTTAAAATAGGGAATTCAGTGGGCATTTTATTTTAATAAAAAAGTTGGATAACTTTACTTAAAGTAGCATTTCTCCCCAGATCTTTTCTGTAGAGAATTTTTAAATCACAATCCTAGCAGCAAAACAATGGATTCTGTGGAAGATAAAAATAGCAAAACTGTGTAGGTTTTGTGCTAGCTTGTTCATAGAGATAAATATCATTCTTATATCTTAAAATGATGGCTTGATATCACAGCATATTAAGGGACTATTTAAATAGTAAAACATTTCTAGCAAAATTCCCAAAGATTTCCCATAGAAGTAACTTAACTGTTTTCATACTTTAAGAAAAAAAGAAGTGTTTGCTAGTACTTCTGAAAAAGGGCAGCTAGTAAACTTGAAAATCTCATTCTTTCTAGAAAACAGTAATTTTGCATTCATGTGTGCTTTGCTTTGTTTTCATGTGTTTCTTTCCCTTCGGGCTTTCAAGACTTCTTAGCGTGTGATTCAGTTTAGTTTGGCACATCACTGCAAGCTGAGCATGATTGTTGTGCCTCATGTTTTTCCTTCTTAAAGGCCAAACTCCACAGTGGTAGGAATTAACTGGAACGAACACCAGTAATCATCCCCCTTGGATGGATACTAGGAGTAGCTGGTTTAGTCTGTTCCCTTTTCAGTAACTAGCTCATTATTTTCTTCCTCCTATCATTGTTCTGATATTCATTGGATCTCTGCATTTGCAGTAACTGAATTTTAAACAGGGAACTTAACATGGATAAAAGGTCACAGATAGTAATTTTAAAATTATTTTTAAGCTTAGCTTTTTTTGATTTTTCTATTAAGCCACTCTGTCATTAGGGTATGGAATGATGGTTTGTGTGAACTGTGAATGACACAGGTACACTTTTGTATTCTCTGTCTTCAAGGAGGCAGCAACTGGAACAAATCTAGTGTGTAGATGCTTCAGTGGTATGTGCCCCAGGACATTTCATGGCACTTGAAATGTTGAGCTGTGGGACAGCAATGTTAGCTAGGCTGCTAACAGCTGGGAAATAAGTGTTTTTATCACCTAAAACAGTAAAATCAAGGAATAATGTGAAGAAGGAACCCTCTTCATTAACCTGCACACATGATACTGTGTTTTCCCTGTTCTCCCATCTTTCCCATCGATGACATACTGGAGCAAGTTCAGCAGAAGGTCTGCAGACTCCCCAGGAAGCTGGGGCTCTTGCATTGTGAGGAGGAACTGAATGATCTGAGCTAGCCAGAGTGTGGTAGGTTCCAGAAGGACCTTAGAGCATCCTTTCCTTACCTGTAAGGAGGTATCCGTCTGTATGTCACAGAATCACAGAATTGTTAAGGTTGGAAAAGACCCTTATGATCATCAAGTCCAGCAATCGACACCCCACCAGGAGGAAAGATATCTCTCTCTATAAGAAAAGGTGTTTCTCCACAATAGCAACAGTAAAGCAGTGAAAGAGATTGCTCTGAAAGCTTGTGCAATCTTACTTTTTGAGGTTTTTCAGTATCCGGTTGATTACAGCTCTAAGCAACCTGATCTGCTCTTAGAGATGACCCTGCATAGGGGTGAAGGCTAGGTTATATGATCTTCCGAAGAGCCTTCTAATCTGAAATAGTTTATGGTCCTACAATTAACTGCAGAAGAGAATTGAATTGATCAGTCTGCAGCTGTGATTTACTGCAAAATAGTTGCTGCACTGGAATTTAAATTCTTGTGGTGCTTAGAATTTTGTAATAAATTTGTGTAAAATTAGAAGGGTAATTATGGGTAGGATCCTCTTAACACTTGACTAAGAATTTGTAAGAACTACTTGGTATAGTTCTGTTGACTGAGGAGAAATTAATTATGTATGATAAAGCTGCTAGGTAATAACAATATCCCAAGAAATGCCTTTGTCTTGGTTCTAGCTATGCTATGCAGACAGTTTTCCTGTGGATAAAGTACCAGTAGGCCAGCAGATCAGCCTCTTGGTCTCTTATGCACCATGTCCTGTAAAGCCATTGTATTTTCGCTCTGCAAATCAGATTAAAATTGGTATGTGGGAGGAGTAAGCTCTGTTTCTTTCACTGTCGGATGGGTCCAGTTAGGTTTGCAGTGACATGATATACAAAGAGAGATTAAATATTTTTCTGTGGCTATACTCCTGCACTTCTGTAGCTATACACTTCTGACACCTGTGTAATAAGTGCTGGAGATGAGCTCTTATGAGTCTTTTACGGTGTTAAAAGTGAGGTGTACTATACCTCTAACCAAGTGTTACAGTAAAATAAAATCAATGTTATCCAAAGAAGCTTCATCAGCTGATTTTACTGCAGGGAAACATTAGTTTTTGAGAACATTACATAAAACCAACAAAGTAAAATTGATTAAATAAAACCAATATTATCATGTAAGCTCCATCAGTTGATTTACACTAATAAGACATTAGTACCACTTCTGTTTCTTCACTGCATGACTTAATTGCATGTTAAAAAGGAATACCCTAATTTTCAGCTGTCATGGTTATGTGTACAGGGAGCAGTAATAACAGTGGTTTGCCTAATCATATGGAAAGCGTGTTCAGCAAAATTTAGCAAATTCAGCAGATTAAAAACTGAAATTTGGCCGTAACAATACATAATTGCTAGCTACTCTTTGAGCTGTGACTTAACACTGTTGCAGGAATTTTTCTATATAACCACCAATATCTGAGGCTCCTAAGTGCAGATCACATATTTGTTGCTGAGATGTGTGTCCTGTATGGATGGTTTAGCTTCCAGAGAGTCAGCCCACTTTGTTACAGGTTGTCCTGAGAAAGCCTCTGCTGTGTGTTGCAGTACTGAACAGCTTGACTCCACCAGCAATTCTTGTCTCACTCCTTCCTTTTCCTTATGAGATAAAAGGACCCAGGAAGCATTTGCAGTGTTCGAAGTTGATGGAATAATAACCTCTGTGTGGGGAGCATGTGGAACTCTGCCAGCAGATAGAAGGATAGAAAGCAGCTTGTGATAGGAAAACAGATAAAGTAGAAGAGTGGAAAGAGTTGTGGGAGTCAAAATGTATTGCTCAAATTTTTAAGATTCAGAGGTATGTTCTATATGATGTATATCATACAGAGGCACTCAAGTCTCAGCAATCAACTGGGTCTCATTTGTTTGAAATTTAGATAAAAATCTAAGTACCTTCTCAGATCACCACGTCACTCATGCTGAGACACTGACTTCATTGTATTGATATATTAGAATAAATAATATTGAATGCATTGGAATACGGTAATAGAAAGATGCAAGCTTAGACACAAGGATCTGCCAGATAAGGCTCATAAGCTGGCAGGTCAGAAAGCCTGGTTCTGTGTCTGGATTTGTCCCTTCTTTTTGGGAAGCATCTGTACACTTGCTTGTTTGTCCTGTATGCATGACTTTCTTTAGCAATGATCTTCCAACTGTCTGCTTGATGCAGTAGGTAGGCCTTTTAACCAAACCTTTTGAACTGACTTGTCCTTACAGATTAGAGAAGATCTCTTTCCAGAAGGACATTTTTTGTTGTATTTTAATTAATCGTGTTTGGATTTGGGTTTAATACTTGGGAGAATCTTAGTGGTGGAGAGCAAAAATTCTCTACTCAAAGTGAAATATGGATGATATTTTGTAATTCTGATAATGTTCTTTTGTACAGGAGCTAAAGAATTAAGAAAAATATCAACTGGGTGATATATTGGCCCATTTCATCAAAATTTGAGGTAGAAGTGTTTCTATTTTCACCTGATTTCTGTCTGTAGGTTCCTCTCTAAATTCAACATTTCTGAAATGTGAGATGAAAAACTGTCTAACTTATTTGGCATTTACCTGCAAATTTAATCGTGAGCTATTTATAGCATTTATATTGCATATAGAGTGCATATATGCATATTGAATATAGAGTGCACGCAATGGCAGCTTCATAGAATCTGTGGGAGCACTGTCCCCTGCATCCCTCCCCAGCAATGGTTCTGATGTTGCTTCTTCCATCACCTGACATGAACATGAGAATTGGAATTTTTTTTTCTTTTCTCATCTTCATTTAGATTAAGGAGCTGAATCTGTTTCACACATTTAAAAAAAATATTTGGGAAAGTGCATGTGCAACTACAGCAATCATGATTTTTACTTTAAAACCTAATTCTTTTTTACAATACTTGTGTTGGTTATGTGTTTAAAGAAAAGGGGACTTGGTGAGAAGAACGGAATACTCAAATACTTCAGAAGTCAGGCATTCAACACAAGAGTTGTAAATGTGCAGGCAATAGAGGAGAAAGTTTAAACAACCTATCTGTGGAAGACCTACTTCTCTGCTAAGATTCCATTTACTTTCCTTTCTTGGCTCCTTATTTAACATGGATTATCTATAGACTTATTTCAGGTTAGGGTATTTTGAAATTAAATTCATGTTGTCTTTTGTAGATGAAAATGCCTTTTTTTAATGCTTACAACTGAAAATATTCTTTCATATCAAATATTTTCCAAGCCTCTCCCAGTGTACCAGAAAACTTTTCTGAGGTGGCATGTATAGAGCAAGGAGCAGTTAGTTCAATCAGTCAAAATTATTTTCTAAATCTCTAATTGCATCGTTGGCCCAGAATAAATTCATTGCTGAAAAAAAATAGTCATTCTGATTAAAAGGGCTTTTCCTTTCTTCACAATAACAGAAGAATTTTTAGTTGATTTGAAAGCAGTTAAAAATGGGATTTGTCTTCCCTCTCTTTCCACTGTACAAGGGATCCTTTGAATTAAAAGTATTCGGCTTTCTTATCTCATTTTTTTGCTCTTGATATTTTTCTATATTATCTTTATATTGGTGGTAAACTATTGTTTTTTCTTTTTATGAATAGATTCAAAACATGCTTTTCATCAAGGCAACATTATTCATACTGATTCATCTATGCTAGTCAATTTTGAGGCAGAGGCATTTACTGATGATAATGCTGCAAAAAAGGTCTTTTGGAGACAGATGGCAAATCCCCCGTTTTATTGCATTGGTTCAAATGCCAAACATTCCCAAGAATGCAATAAGACCAGTGATATCTTTCAAAAGCTACAATTTGTTTATATTTTTTGATCCAAAAATATATTCTGCTTAAGCCCTATTCATAAATAGGTGGAATGCATTCTGGATCCTTGGTGAAACTGATGTTCTAAATCACTATGGGCAGAAATATGCTGTAGGCCACATTAAATCTCATTCCTGGACTTCCTCTGCTTTTTAAACAGTTCAGGTGTATTATTAATTACCTCCACTCTTTATTTGGCAAACATTATTCCATGGGGCATCACTGCTGAAAAAGAAAACTCAGAAATTTATTTGAATTCCTAAATACCCGTTGGTATAATTCTGGTCCCTGCTCCTAGTGTCACATCATAAAATCACTTAGGTTGGAAAAGGTCATTGAGACAACTAAACCAGCACTGCCAAATTGACCACTAAACCCTGAGAGCCACGTCTATATGCCCCTTAGTTATGCTCAGAGTGTTGATTCAGCCTCCTCTATGGGCAATCTGCTCCAATGTTGGACAACTCTTTCCATGAACAATTTTTTCCTAATATCCAATCTAAACCTCCATAGCACAACTTGAGGCCATTTTGTGTCCTGTCATTAGTTAACCTTGGAGAATAGAGTGACCCCTACCTGGAAGCCACCTTCTTTCAGGCAGCTGTAGAGTGCTAAGGTCACCCCTGAGCCTCCTTTTCTCCAGGCTGAGCACCCCCAGCTCCCCCAGCTGCTCCTCACAGCACTTGTGCTCCAGGCCCTGCCCCAGCTCCATTGCCCTTCTCTGCACTCACTGCAGCACCTCAGGGTCTTTCTTGCACTGAGGCCAGAACTGGACACAGCACTCGAGGTGTGGCCTCAGCAGTGCCCAGCACAGGGGGACAATCCCTGCCCTGGCCCTGCTGCCCACACTATTGCTGGGACAGGCCAGGATGCCATTTGCCTTCTTGGCCACCTGGGCACACCCTGGCTCACGTTCAGCTGCTGTCACCAGCACCCCCAGCTCCTTTCCAGCCACTCTGTCCCAGCCTGTGGCACTGCCTGGGGTTGCTGTGACCCAAGGGCAGGACCTGGCCCTGGGCCCTGTTGAACCTAACACCACTGGCCTCAGTCCCTCAACACAGCTTGTTCAGATCAGTGCTTGAAATGAATAATCTTGTGCATCTTCTCTTTCTGAGCTTGTCCTTTATTGCTTAGATTTTGGAATTTTCTTGGTGAGACTTTTTTGCGGTTTGTTTTGATTTGGAATTATTTTTGTGGTTATTTTTTTGTTTTGCTTGCTTTTTGAGGGGTGTCTCATTTGATTTTTTCTTGATTTAGGTTTTTTTTTTGTTTTACTTCGGTTTGTTTTTGTTGTGGTTTGAGTAATTTTGGGGAGGCTTTTGTTGGCTTGTTTTTGGTTTTTTTTTTGCTTGATGTTTATGGTTTTTGTTGGTTTTGTTTTTGTTTTTTCTAGAGGTACTGATAAAGTTCTACTTTCCTCAAATGGTCATTTTGTAATCAGGACGTGAGTGAAGATAGAAATGTAGCTAACAGTGCCATAACTCATATCTAAGCGATCTTTCCCTGCACGTATTCCTATGATACTGCATTTTTTTAGTAGCAATGACATTTCTTTCCCCCCAAAAAATAGTTCAAGGGCATGTGTGGAAGAAGCAGTAAAAGGAGAACAGGAGCAATTACATTCCAACCAGATTAAATGTAACTTGTTTATGAGTAACTGTTTTCACTATTGTTCTAGATCTACTTGTCAGCAATTTAAAACGGAGGAAATTCCTAATCTTTTAATTAATATATGAATATATTACAGAATTGAATACTAACTCTGCATGTGCAGATGGCTATCTCTGCTGTGAACTGTTATGCTTTAGTTTAAATGAAAAAATAGAGCATAACTCTACTAGATAAATGAGTAAATAGAATAAATGTCTGTGTGGAGAGTGAGATTACAATAGTTGTCTTTCTGGCATAAAGGAAGGCAAAACTAATTATTCATGTCCTGTGAGTGGCTGAGATTAACAGGAAGCAGCAGATCCTGAAAATTCTTCTGATACCCAAGACTGAAAGTCTTAAAGATCAATTGATGTTTTTGTTTGCTTTACATTACAAACCCACAAAGAACAACAGCCCAAGTTTGGATTTCCTATCCTGGTGTAGAGCTCAGCAGGTCTCGTACTGATGGATTTGACTCTGCTGACATAAGTGCCAAGACCTCCTTCCTGGGCAGCAGAGAGAAGGAAGGGTTTTCTCTCACAGTCACGGCTTTCTGGAGGATGCAGTAGAGGAGGATCACGTATCAGCTGGGTTATAGCTAGAAGATTAAGAAGGAAAATATTTCAGGGGAAATAACATCACTTCTCTTCTGAGATAGCAAATCTGATTCAAACCACAGAGTAACTACTGAGACTTGATGAATCATATGTTCCTATTGACATATTTGTGTCAGAATTTACATATTCTGTTTTGTCCGTTGTGTGTTCCCTTGAGTCCTATGCAGAAAATACTTTGTCTTACTAAAGAACCCTCCAGTAGATAATTTCATTCTGTTTCTATGTTAAATTTAGGTTTCTCTTCTTTAGAGCATATAAAGGGATATGACTTGGATTGGCTTTAAAACGCCTGCATTTTAGCAATACAGTATTTATTAGATTTCTTTACTTCTTACATTCCTACAGGACAGGAACAATGAGAATCTAGATTTATAAAACACTTTTTATCTCTATACTTCTCTAATTTCAGAATTTTAATGTTACAACTCCTAAGCAGTTCATGAAACAACAAGATCATAACTAAAGAGTGTAATTCTCGCACTTAACTATTTAATAGTTGATGATTTAAGGCAAGTAATAGACTTGTTTAGCTGTGAGAAATCACATGAGAGTCGTGACAGTTTTTCCTTGCTTTTCTTCATAATGAACTCTACTAATTTAGCTGTTTTATGTACTATGGACTGAAGTATTGCTTCTCTAGGCTACTGCCTCACTGCCATAGCTTTAACCTACTGTAAACACATTAGGTACAATACTATCTGGACATTTTTTGTCCACCAATTTTGCAATAATATCATGACGTGCAATTCTATCTGCATAGATGAGTTTATCATCAAGGCATATGCTTAAACTTAAAAGTTAATGGAAACTTTGCCGTTATTTCTGTGGACCAAATTTCTCTGCAGACTTTCTGCTGTCAGCTGTCCCAACGAACCAGGAGCTTTTTGCTCTTACTCTTTTGCATATGATAGTCCAGAGGTCCCTTTCAATGACTAGTTAATATGGGGCATTCTTTTCCCATAAGGAGGCCAGTGTAGAGACCTTAAGAGGAAACAGATCATTCTTTGAAGTATATGTAATAATAGGATATGATGTTCTCTTTATAGAGCATCCTTGTTTTATTACACTAGTAAAAAGAAGCTCTCAGAAGAATAATTTTATAACAACACTTTGTGGAGCTGTGTGTCATTTAAAGACTGTCCATCAGGCCTTAGCTCAGCTGTCAGCCTTTCAGATAGCTTCAGTTGGCATCCTAAGGAGCTGACAGTCTAACAAAGCCTGTACCCCTGACTTTCGTTTCCCTACTCTTGTATAAGGGAATCACAGCTGTTCTCTGTTGTTATTCAGTCAGTTGACAGTCATTTCAGATTTAAGTTTATTTTTCCTGCCTTTGGCTCTGTCCTGATCTGTATATTGGCTTCTGCAGTGCATTCACTAGCTGACTTTGTAGCCTTTCTTTTGTCACGCCTGCTTCAGTCTGGGGCAATTGTGTTATTTTGTGGCTGACATTCGTCTTGTTTTACCTGTTTTCAAACTATATCTTGCCTTAGAACTTGTGTTTACTTTTGCTTATGCATCTAGCCAGACCTTTCATAACTCTTGCTTGACCTTCAAGGTTTTCTTTCTCATCTGGCCATACTTTTAATCCTGCTTCTTCTTCCTATGACCTCTGTTCAAGCTGGAGGAAAATGACCCTCAGTTTCCCATCCCCAAGTGCTAACTTAATTTCTGTTTTCAGCTAGCCTCCAGGTCCCAACTCAAACAGTAACTGTGGATGAAAATCAGAGAATGTCAGTGTTTAAGAGGTAAAACAAGAATTGTATTTAATTTGTATGGAGAAGGAGTGTTTGCATTCATGTATCTATGAATTGATGAGCTATTCATGAGATCTTCTTCAGGCCTTTGTATTCGCATAGAAGCAAGCCCATAAGTGTTCTTAACATTTCTTCTACAGCTTTGTTTTTCAGGCCCAGCAGGACCTGTGCAAGGCAGTCTTTTAATATGGATGAGATCTTAAGCATTTTCAGTACACTTCAAAGATTATTTTAGACCAACTTCAAGTGGTACATATAATTCTGTTGCACTGGGGAAATGCGTCAGGCACTGTGGATTTCTGAGAATACAATACTCTGTATACAACACCGAGTACTGAATCACAGTCATGACCACACCACTGCCTTATAGAAAGCACTGATCTTGTATAAACTTTCATAGTATCAAATTTGCTTGATAAATGTTTGAGATCTCATTGCATGCTACAGCTTTATGTCATATTTACCCAAGTTACTCTAATCTTAAATTAAATCAATAATGTCGATTATTCTGCAAGTTATGTATAATGATGATGTCAAATTAATTTCTATAAAGGTAAGTTCTGGGTAATTGAATAAAAATTTGCAAAGGTGCCTGTTCTCGATCTTGATCAATTTTATACTTCCGCGTGTTCTCCTATATTTGTGGAAGCGTAAATGTCATTATCAAATAACTCAGAAGTTCCTAAAATATAGCAGAAAAAGACAAGACAAAATTTGTAGCAGAATCCAGTTCCTTCGATAACTTCATGTATTTTTCACAAGTCTTTATTAAACATTATTTGAACATCAAGCCATAATACACCAAAATACTACTTTTTTATTATTTAAATTTAATAAGGAAAACAGTGGAAATATATTGTTACTATCCTTGGGAAATGGACAAATGCAGAGAAGATGAGTATTTTCCATACTGAGGTGTAATGGAAATTATTTATCCCCCTCAGGTGTTTTGTCTAAAATAAATACAACAATAACCAACTCCTCATAAAACAAACAAACAAACAAACAAAAAATCCCCAAACCACTTAAACAAACCAAAAAAAGGCTTAACATGCATATTGTTTTCTTAGTATTCCTTAGATAGAGGTTTCATTCATAAAAGGATATATAGAACTTTGATATTTCAGTTAAATAACCTTAATATTAAAGCTGAGAATTGTGTTGATGTGTTTTTTCATGAAATTGAAACAGTTTTCAGATTTTTACTTGTAAGCTTCTCAGTGCTTAACTGGAATAAATCACCCATATTTAAAGGAGACTGTCTAAAGAATTTTCTCTTCCTTAGCAGGAAGCTATGTGTAGATACCTTGCAGTATGAAGAAATCAGTCCTTGTCTGTGCTCACCACCCTTACCTCATTTTTGTATTAGTTCAGGATACAGAGATATTAATTTTTTCCTGGAAAGGTGCTTTCTTTTTTACTTGTCAAATGAATTGCTCAAGATAAATAATATGGGAATATTGATACAAATAGTTGTAATTTCTCTGATGTCTGTCCTGTCACACACGGCTGCTTTAATGGACATGAAAGAATCTTTTTTTAAAAGTCTGGTGTTAAGATAATTTCTTTAGTGAGACAGTAAATAAATAATACTAGACACATTTAATTAAATTATTTAAAATTTTAATTAAAAATATTTGGATCTTAGTAATGCAAATGTTAATGCAACTGTTATGCAGCTCCCCCTTTACAAAAATTCATTAGGAAAGTAAGGGATTAGAATAAGTGTGTGCATTTCTGCTAGAATTCACATTAATTTGATGTGTTCTTTGAGGAATTAAGATATCTTAAAAGAATAAAAGATGCAAAGGAGTTGGTATTGCTTTAGTTTGTCATTGTTAAAATGATTCTGGAAGTACTGTTAGCCTAATTCTACAACCTTTACAAAATGATCCATCTGTTGCAGCAAGCTTGAGGAGAATCTTGCTAGAAATCCGTATAAATATAAAACCTTGCAATAACTCATGACAGGAAAGAAATTGAATTAATAAGATGTCTGTCTGTGCCATGTTTATAAACATAAATAATTAAACATTCCCCCTCTGAGTGCCTAGTGCCTCCACAAAGAGAAAAATAGTGGACTGTCCACTTAAAAAACAGAGGTAAGTATTCTCTTTTAATTCTGTCAGTTGCAGCAGACTTGGTCAGTGCTTCTTAGACATATATAGGCTGTATGGTTTAAATCACAGATTTTCACTTTTTACTAAATGTGAAATAAATCTCTTAGTAACATTTAGAAGAACAATACAGGCAAGAAACAAAATACTTAGTTAATGTGAGTCATGAAAATCTTCATGCTAAGGATACAGAACGTCACACTTGAGGGTCATGGACAAAATCAAGAGCCAAGCTAATGTTAGCTGCTTAGCTCAGGTTAGAATGATTTTATCTAACCCACTCATTCTGTGGGTTAGAAGTGCAATTCCAATGTAAAGTGTGGAATTAAAATCACATAAATTAAATTTGTTACTATATTTACTTTTCACACAGTTCTCTTCCTCAGGTCACTGTGTGGAAAAGTAGCTATTTGTAATAGTTTAGAAAGAAGGCTGTCAATCAAATGAATCATAATAATTGTCTTATGATAGTTTGCATACATGTTGGAAAAAGTAACCTTTATTTTAGTTCATTTACTGGACTCTACAAGATAGTGAT
This sequence comes from Anthoscopus minutus, assembly GCA_013399455.1. Taxonomy (NCBI): domain Eukaryota; kingdom Metazoa; phylum Chordata; class Aves; order Passeriformes; family Paridae; genus Anthoscopus; species Anthoscopus minutus. Next base: position 14,984 of record VWYI01045553.1, read on the forward strand.
TTACAGACCTCTTTAGCTCAGTCTAAACTTGCAACACAGAATTTAGTGTGTTAGTGAATATCCACCACAGGTCAGAAAACAATACAAATCCAACACAAAATAATAAGAAAAAGGACAGATTTAAGAATTTACCTTCCATACAGGTTTTGGGGGTTTTTTATCTCTAGTATTAAAAATCAAGTAGGTATTTTATGAACTACTCATATTTCCCTAATTTACAAAGGAGTTCAGCTCTGAAGTTAGTCTATTTAAAGAATAAATTGTGAATTTCAACACTTATCCAGAATTGGCAGCTAAATGTCCTTTTACAATACAGAAGTTCCAGCAAGTCATGTCTTTGTAAACAGTTAAAATATTGGTCTCCTTTAATTTTTTTTTGTCAGCTAGTGGCACTGTCAAATATTCAAGATGTACTCTGTTTTTTTCCCTTATTAAACTAGGGACTGGCTCCTTCTCCTTTTATTCTAAATTTAAATAACCTTAGGACAGTAGCACAGGCCAACTGTGGGGAAAACATGGTGAATTTCATAAAGTGATTATGAAAGAACTCTGTGCAAAACTCATTGGCTATTCATCAGCATATAGATGATGGGATATGCTATGTATTGTTAATCTGCAGCAAAGAGGTTTATCACTGTTTTATTTAGTGTTTGTATTTATACACATTTATTATACAAGTCATAGCATAGAAACATAGAACCCTCAGAAGGTCATCTGGTCCAATCTTTCATGGAAAAGAGAGCCTAGGTTTGATAAAAAAAGATATTAAATTTTTTAAATTAAATTGAAGGGTTGGAGATGCAAAATAATTTTATTAGTTATTATTTTAAT
>VWYI01045559.1:0-11066 GCA_013399455.1 Anthoscopus minutus
TGTGCTGCTGGGGAGAAGGAGGTAGAGCTGGGAGAGAGGTTGGTGTGGGGCGGGATGCTTCATTGGGTCCTATATTATTACTTTTTATCCTGCTCTGATTTTATCAGTAATAAATTCAGTAATAGCTCTCAATAAAGTCTGTTCTGCCCATCATAGTCTCTGATGAATGATCTTTCTCTGTCCTTATCTCAATTAAGGAACCTTTTGTTGTATTTTCTCTCCTCTGTCCAGCTGTGGAGGGGAGTGAACAAGAGGCTCTGGTGGGTGCCTGGCCTTCATCAACCTATCACACACACACTTTTTCTGGATTTCATCACCACTAACAGCTAGCTACCGTAATGGAAGATTATAATGTTTATATAAGATAAAAGATATAAGAGAGATGTTAGGTTTTCAGATTCTATTAACACCTTCAGCTGAGGCAACACTGTTGGTCTGTCTGACTTGTTTGTACTAAGGGTTAGTGACCCATTCAGCATCCTTTCAAGAAAGGAAAAAGGACTCTAGAGAGAAAGCCTGGCATAATGTATTACTTAAAACATTCTTCATGTATTTCAAACTCAAATTCTTACTAGTAAGCCAACAGTCTTGTTAATTTAATCAAGGGGAAGTCTTTACTGTCCCTTTGCTCTATTTTCCTGTTATCTACATCCTTTTTGATGGCATGTTCATTTCTTTCTCTACTCTCCAATTCTGCTGGCTTCTTCCCTATCAATTTCTTTGAGAACGGCTATTAAACATATAGACAAATTTATTCAAGCCTCAGGACTTCATTTGTCACTTTGTAACTACATCTATACACTGTGCCTTATTATATGCTCTGAAGTCTGGAAGGGACCCAGTTATCTACAGACCATTTATTACCTTTATATTTTGGCCAACTTCCCTTCCTTATTGTATTTATGAGCTTCAGTAAATCAAATATGTTCTCTATTTTATTTTGTTTATACAAAAGTTATATTTTTCTATAAAAAATAATTTATTTCTTAGTAATCTAAACAAGGATTGAGTTTTACCAGGGTGTTCCTCTTGCCTTGAAACAATTAACAAGTATTTTCCTGCATTTACGTTTTCATTGCTTTTTAAGTGTTGATGCTAAAGGTATATGTAGTGGCATCAGTTTCACAAAAAATTTTGCATCTTTGCATCTACTTATTACTACTCTACATACTTCAGAAAGTTAGACACATTCTTGTTAGTACAGAAGTGCAGGTTTATTCTGAGTTGCTGGAAACACCTTAATGGTATAAAACTCATGCACATGACCCTGCTTTTATGATCTGTTTATCATCCCTTAACAGCAGCCCAGAATGAAAACCAGTTCTGAGTGGGGCAAACTCCTCAGTTCTATTGATGAACCAACAGATTGTAGAGGTGAAAAATAACATAGAGAGCAAAAGATGGAGGATGAAAAACTTCACAAATCTTCAGATTGTTCTCATGGCCTACGTGTATACCAGGAACTGAGTTCTGATCCCTTTTTAAAATCAACAACATATTTCTCAAATAAATTCCTCTAAATATAAAATCATCTGCAGAACTAATAGGAATTTCTGGATTTTTGCAGCTGCAACATAAGAGAAGCTGGTCATAAAATCTAGCTTTTTTTTTTTAAGATGTCAGAAATTTATAAAGCATATCCAAAGAGAAGCTTACACAAAATATTTTGACTGGTAAATCAACATTTTGGAAATACATTTTGTATGAAGGTGTTGGGACTTAGGATTCTTCCGTTTGTTTCTTTTCTGTCAGGGCATATGTGTTGCTAGGAGACAATAATGACCGGGTACTTAAGAGATATAAAAGAAATGGCCACAGCTAAGGGGAGGGGTCCAGCTGGCTATTCTTCCTTTTTACTTGGGTATTTATCTGAGCAGGGCAGAGATTAGAGGAAAACTGGGCTGGGGAAAAGAGACTGAGCGCAGCTCCTACCTCTCTTGCGCTCTTGGGCTTTGGAGGGGAGAGAGGATGCGGTCACTGTGAGGAGAATTCGCCACCATTACTGCGCTCCATCTCCTGCTGTCTTTCTTCTTCACTTGCTGCTTCCAAGAGACCTGCAGGAGCACCGAGATGGACTGCCCCGGGGCTTTGTAAAGAAAGCTTTTCTCCCAGCCCTTCCCCTCCGGGCCGAGCGCCCATCACCGCGTGCTCCCTCAGCCCGCGCCACAGCGCCCCCTGCCGGCGTGGAGGAACCATCGCCCCAACTGCCGGGATCAGCAGCGCCCCCTACCGGCTGTGCCCGGAGCTGCACCGAGAGGAAAGAGACTCCTTTGGGTTTTCTGGATTTTCCCTTTGGGTTTTTGCAGTTTGCCTTTTTGGACAGATACATACTAGTAAAGAGCTGTTAGTCCTTTTCCCATATCTTTGTCTGAAAGCCCATTAATTTCAAAGTTATAATAATCTGGAGGGAGGAGGGGGTCGTATTCTCCATTCCAAGGTTTCCACCTTCCTTGGTAGATACCCATCTTTCAAACTAAGATAGAAGGCTTAGCTTTTATGCTCTTAACTGGAAATAATAAAAGCAGAAACTTGGGTGACATGTTCACACAAGCAAATGTTTTCTGACTCAACTGGAAAAGAGGAACATCCTAATAATTTCCCTCTTATTGAGACAAGAGTATTAAGTCAGAAGCGTCACGTCTTGTATTTCCTTTGTGTGAAACTGCGCAGGAATTGTATGGCATTTTTCTTGATAACAACCAGAGAGTAATCTCTAATTACCCTTTCCTTACCAGATTCCTGGGCCTCAGCATTCTTTCCATCCCCATGTGTGTACGGATACCAGCAAGAGCAGGTTCCAATTTATGGAAGCGTTGACCCCAAGGATACCAACTGCACAGGATTAGCTGTTTAGGAACACTGGTAATGCAAGACACTTTGCCTGTTACTTGTTTTCTCTGTGCATTTGAGCAACAGTATCTAAAGGCTGTCCTTACAGTCTAGATTGTCATTACAGACCTTAGTACAAGAGAACTTTTAAAGCAGAATTGAATAATGTAATATGATAGAAAATACATGGAAAAACCTATTCCAGACAAGCTTAAGATATAATGGGTATTATGTAGGATTATGGCTACAGCTTCTAAGCATTGATATGCAAAATTACTGTGGAATCACACCATGTTTATTTGTTAAAAAAAATGGAGATTTTTTTCCTCTTTCTATACTGAATCTTGTAGAAATAGAACCACAATAGTTGAAAGAGAGAGGGGGTACATCCCAAGGCAATGCACCGCTAAATGCAGGCAAGAGTTACAAGACTGGAATTTTTTTAAGTGTTTTTCAATGAGATCCCCGCTCTCTGAGCATCCACAACAAAAATAGAAAAGCTACATAAAATTTTACAGAATGTTAAGCAGATCAGGACAAGGGTCAAATGAAAAGAGTTGCTGATGCTGTTCTAATATACAGGCAGAAGAGATGAAAAGTAGTAACTATTTTTGGTGTCTTCTGGAGCACGAATTCTCAAGTGAATACACAAGAGAGGTGTGATAATAGGAAAAAATGAAAGTAAAAAGAATAATTTTCATAACAGAGATTCAGAAATTGGTATTATTTAATCAACATTTTCTCCTTCAGGGCAAGCTTCTTAACAAGTAGGTATGAATCCTCCACACAAACATAAGTTACCCTACGTAAAACATGAACAAAATGTAAAATAAGAGGCTGTGGATTCAATCTGTAGGCTGGAAAACTGTTGAGTGAAAAAGATACAGTGCAAATTGTACAGTAATTTTCCATATCAAAGCATCTATAGACACCATCTTATGTAACAGGGTCCTAAGGGAACTAGCTGATGTTGAAACCTAGACATTTTCTATCACAATTGAAAAGCCATGGCAGTCAAGTGGAGTTCCCAGTCATTGGAAAAAGAAAAGCATTGCTCCTATGTTTAAAAAGTGGACAAAGGAGGACATAGTGAGCTACAGACTGGTGAGCATCACCAGATCATGGAGAAGATCTTACCAAAAGATGTGTTAAGGCACATGAAAGACAAGGTGATGTGAGGCAGCCAGCACAGCTCTTTACTAAGGGCACATCCTGCCTGACCAATTTGGTGGCCTTCTATTATGGAATGATGGCAACAGTCAGCAAGGGATGATTGACAGATGTTATCTGTCTAGATTTTTGTAAGGTTTTCAATATGGTCCCACATGATATCTTCATCTCCAAATACAGAGCTAACTGATGGATAATTCAGACTGGATGGATGGATGGATGGATGGATGGATGCATGGATGGATGGATGGATGCATGGATGCATGGATGCATGGATGCATGGATGCATGGATGGATGCATGGATGGATGCACAGATGCTCGGATGCACAGATGCATGGATGCGTGCACGGATGGATACATGGATACATGGATACATGGATGGATGGATACATGGGTGCATGGATACATGGGTGCATGGATGGTGGATGGACAGAGAATCAGGGTCAATGATTCTATGTCCAGGTGGAAGATGGTGACAAGTGATGTCCCTTGGGTCTCTGTCTTGGGACAAATGCTCATCAGTATCTTCAACGACATTGATGGTGGGATTGAGTATACCTTCAGTAGATTTACAGATGACCTGAAGTTAACAGGTACTGTTGACACAATAAAAAGATGGAATGCTATCCAAAGGAACATAGACAAGCTTCAAAAGTAGGCTCACAAGAACCACAAGAAGTTCAATAAGTAAGACATCCTGCAGCTGGCTTGGGACAATCCTAGATATAAATACAGAGTGGGAGAAGGAGTCATTGAGACCAACCTTGCCAAGAAAGACTGAGACTTCTTGTGAATAAAAATCTGGACATGAGCCAACAGCCCAGTAGGCCTGTCCTTGGCAATCGTAGCCTCCGGGGGTGTTGAAGCCAGGACCCCAAAACCTCCTCAGCTACATTAGAGGTAATCAGCTCTGAGCCTTGAGCAAGATGTTTGCAGGAGAACCCCTCTCAGAGTGAGGCAGAGTAAAGAGATGGAGCTATGCATCCAGATTCTTATGGAGGTTCAATTGCAGCCTGTCCTCCTAGAAACTCCTAACACAAAACCAAGCATGATATTGGGAACTCACTTTTTGTCTCTGTCAGGTCAGGGCGGGTCAAAAGGTGACAACCAATAACAAACACAGAATTGACATGAACTTGAGAAGCATGCTACACAGATAGCTTCTAAAAGCTGTGTTCTCTCCAGGGGATAATAGGAGAACCACTAGCTGGGCCACTGTGCCCCACACTTGGCCTGCATCTGAAGAGATGTGACCAGCAGCTAAAGTGAGGGGATTTTCCCCCTCTCCTCTGCCCTTGTGATTTCCCACCTGGAGTGCTGTGTCCAGCAATGGGTTCCTTAACACAAGAAATACATGGATCTATAAGAACATGTCTAGAGGAAGACTGTGAAGATGATCAGTGAGCAACTCTCCCATAATGACAGTCTGAGAGAGCTGGGGCTGTTTAGTGTGGAGCAAAAAGGCTCCAGGCAGACCTCATTGTGGTCTTCCAGTACCCTAAAGTGCCTTATAAAATAGGAGAGGGACATTTTATAGGAGCAGAGAGTGACAGGAAACAGGCAGTGTATTTGAACTGAGAGAGGGCTGGTTTAGACTAAATATCAAGATGAAATTCCTTATTCAGAGAGCTATACAGCCTTGGGACAGGTTGCCCAGAGAAGTTTTGGGTGCCTCATTACTTGAAGTGTTCAAGGCTAGGTTAGATGGGGCTCTGAGCAACTTAATCTAGTAAAAGGTGTCCCTGACCATAGCAGGAGACCTGGAACAAGATGATCTTTAAGGCCTCTTTTAATGATATTTTGTGTTTCTGTGGTTCTATAAGACCCTGTATATTTTAATCTGGGTCTAGGAAGTCTTGCTCTAGGTGACATGCTAAAGCTTATTTTTCTCAGAAAAAGTTTTGACTTAGTTACAAACTGTCTCCAGCAGCCTTTTTCTTAGAATACCGACTCAGAGTAAAACATCTGAAGAGAGTAAAAGTTTTAAATACTTTTTCTAAAGCTAGAAATACTAGTTTTTTCAGGGGGTTGTTTTGCTTGTTTGTTTGTTTTCCTGAGACCAAGGGAAAAATGGCATACAGAATGCATAAGCAAGAAAAAAACAGCAGTCATTCTGCTTCAGTGGAACACTTAAAAACAAGACTGCAGAACATTAAATCTTTTCTCTCTCAATTTTGGGTCAAAAGCATGAATTTAACAAAGAAATGAAAAATTTTCCAGTGCTGAGACATTTACATGTAAGAAATTAAAATTTACATTTAAATGTAAGAAAAAGTTATGTCTCACAAAAAGTGAGAAAAGATTTTGAAGCAAGGTAATTTCTATTATTTCATAATGACATAATCTCATGAGAGAAAAAGAACACCAGACAACACGACATAGATGAGTTGACTTCTTTATTAAGTGGACCAAACCAGCAGGATAGACTGGCACACAAGGATTGTGCACACATGTGCACACGCACAGAGTTTCATGCTAGAATGCTAAGGATGCAAAAAAAGTGACACTAGTCTAGTGGCTCCATGATGGGCTCTGCCTGAGGGCTTGGCAGACAATGATTTATTTAACAGTTGAATTCTGAATGTTCTATTCCTTCACGGTGCCAGGTGTCCACATACCAGCTTCCCCAAGCTCTTATTGCTGGGGGTGTTTATAGACACGTGCTGTCTCAAATGGATACACAATGGTATCACACTAGGCCTTTCCAGCTGTTTCAGGGTTTGTCCTCCTGGCACTTTTTGATCCATGGTCCACACTATGGCTCATTCTACTTATTCCTTGCTTGCATGCCTGCCACCTGTGGTTTATTATGCCAAGGTACCTTAGGAAAAAGGCTGCAATAATCCTGCATCACATAAAAAATATTTTGAGACAAAAATATTTGGAAAATAATGAAAATTTAAATGTCCCATGAAAAGGATTTGCTTTCAGCCATCACAAGATATTTTGCCATCAGCGCTGTCCAGAAGTTTTGAGAATCTATCACAGCACAGAGTATCCAAATAATTTGGCATTGAGACTGCACACTCCTTGGAAACCCTGTGTTTTGTAATCCAGATGGGTTTAATTGTAAGGAATTCCCTCAGGTCTTTAGGAACAAAGAACTAGCTGATACAATTGCTGTCACTAATGATGCTTTGAAAGGACCAAGGAATAGAGACAGCAAAGATTGGTTGCTAGAAGGGATTTTCCAGAGCTCATCAACAAAACATTTCTACTTTGCACATTCACCATACTTGCAAGGAATGTGCTGACACTGTCATGCCTGGAGCAGAGCTTGTAAGCCTTCCCTCTTGCAGTGGTGTGCTGGGGGAAGCAGAAGCCTGTATCCATGGAGCTTATCCCCTCTCTTGTGTTCTTCACTTATTTTTCTGTTCCAATAAGGAAAAAAAGGACCTAGCTTCTTTTTGTTAGATTGTTTTGTTTTCTTTTAAATTGGTTCTAAATGGTCAAAATGACAGCTAGGAATAGTGAAAGTCTAAGGAAAATGTGTCTCTGCGTGATGCCGGATAAAGATGCATTTTACAAAGCATTGGCATTGATGGTGACATTTGGCATTGATGATGACATCTCGGGTGGAGTCATGCAGGGACATGTGGCAATGATTTGCCATCATTGCTCCTGTGCCTTTGACATCCTGAGAATTCTCTGCCCTATCTATTCCAAGTTTCCAGCACCTTAGTTTATTATCCTCTTGCTCCATGCACCCTCTTCTGCACGTGGGCATAAGGTTGTCTATATATGTGGCTGGTTTTAAGATTTATCATGACGAGTACTTATTTCAGCATTTTTAAGAGGTATTTTTCGCTTTGCTTTTTACCAATAGGAATAACGTTTGGAATGCCCCTGGAGAATGCAACTTTACTCCTAAAACCACTTTTTGTTCCTTATTATCTCACTTGTATCTGGCAGTCAAGTTACAAATAAATTAAATTCTTAGACAGTATTAGTTTCCACACCTCCTCTTATTCTTAATACAGTTTTACAGAAACAAAATAGATTTGAAATTACCCTATGATCACAGTGAGCCCTGAGACAACAATTTCAAAACACAGCTTGAAAAAAGAGGTTTTTAATCACTTATTTCTCAAGAGTTCAAATACAAACTACTTTAAAAAAAAATCTGCTGCTAGAAGTAGCTTCAGTTTATATATGTGAAATTTTTAGAGAACTTTAGATTAAAGATGATGTTAACTGGTGAAATGTTCACATTCTAATATATTCCTTGAGACAGTTTGGCCTAAATTAAGCAACTCTCCTTCTAGCTAAATGCTGACAGATGGATTTTGTGATGAATAGTTTTTGCTTGAATGAACAATTTCAGAAGCTATTCAGATTTTTCCCTTTTAATTTTATGTTTCCTGAAGGTGAGTAACTGCAATTCTATTATTACATGGGGAAGAGGGGAGAAAGAAATCTTAGTTTAAGTGTGTGTGTCTGACTGAAATAATTAAGTTTTGTGCTATAATGATCTGTAGTGAGCTGACAGCTAAAAATAACTTTATACAAGACAGATCTGTGATGTGGACGCTATTCAACTGTTTTACTGGAATTTTCGATTCTTAGGTGTGTTTTATTAACCAATTCTGAAGGTCAATATGGAAAAAAATCGAGTACATTATGAAAATGTGACAGACAGAAGTTAGTAGAGGAGCTTTAGCAATTTCTACACCTTGGGTTTTTGTGTTGTTTGGAAAGTTTAAAGTTTTAATATTCAGGTTTTGATTAAATTGCAAAAGCAGGCTTTCAAAATTATCGCTGTGCAATAGACATTATCTGCAGAAGTCTCCACGTCTGTTAACAGTATCCTTTAAAACTTTAAATTTTAGAAAGACAGCGTACCTATTTGAAAGTCAGTAACACTAAAATGAAATGTCAGGGTGCCCTCTACTGGTTCACAGTAGTAGCACCGAACAGCAACAAAAATGAGGCGCCGTGGTCCAGAATCTAAGAGATCGACTGCTGCGTTTAATTTCAAACGTCTTGCACTCGTCAAAACCAGATTTACATCCCTCCCACGTCTTGAAAAGATGGAGGTACCATAGGCTGTATGCAGCTTGAAGAAACAGACTGCAGTGGCTGCTGAGTGCGTGTCAGAATGAACCACGATCATAAGGCAACAACAAGGCTGCAAGGCTAAGCATCATCAATTGACAAAATGCTTTCCAGAGTATGAAAATAGAAACCATGCATGTAAACTGTGTTAAATTTTCTACATCTCACGAGAGCCTACAAGCTCAGCAAGGATTGTGACATTTCTGCTTTTCATGATCTTTCCCTGCTCTAGTTCCCCACACAGGAGCTGCGACAAAAATGGGCTACTGACCTGTATTAGAAAAAGATTGACAGTTGCACTCTATCAAGAGGGAGAACAATATCAAGTAAAACAGATCCCACAGATATCAAGTGATAACAGGATTTTAGTATTAGTATCTCTCGAAAGTGTGCATAAAAATCAGATAAGCAAACTTGTTTCTTGATACTTCATACTTCAATATTGCAGAGAAGCAGGAAGTGAAAGATTTTCTTGGGTTACAGAGAATTTTGAAATTCCATACAGTTTCTTTAGACATAAAGAAATGAAAATGTGTAAGCTGGGCATTATTTATTATTTGGAAGCTTTTTTGTTATTATTATAATTGCAGGCTGAGAATCAGAATAGAAATAGAAGCATTGATGCTTGTTGCAGTATTACTTGACAGGCCCTCGACATGAAGGAGTGGAGTGCACATCACTGTTTAGCTGCATAGTCTAGTGAAGAGCTAATGTTTTGACCTCCGGGTAACTATGATATTGTAGTGCATTAATACTTCTTTGTTGCCAAACAGCATCCCAATATTCAGTGGAAGACACCTTCATGTTAATTCTGTTTTCAGACTCTCAGCTAAAGTTTAGAGTATTAATGCTTTCTAAATATTCTTGAACTGTCAAAAGTAAAATATCTGGCCTTGAATAAAAGCAGAAATTTTGTTTTGGCTGGATTAATGCCATAGTTGTACAAAGAAAACAACAGACATTTTTCTCAAGTCCACAGCATAAACTCTTAAGGGCTTGATGCACATTCACATCAATCCTCAACCACTCTGTGAAATATGGAATTATTATCATCCCTATTGCACAGCCAGAGAATTAAAACTAAATGCATTAAGCAGGCAACAATTCTCTGTAAGCATGGGGAATCCAATCTATACTGAGCTCTATCCTAGAACTAAAACTGATCAGGTAGCCTGTGACCTTCCTAGTTTGGGAATCCCATGAGACACAGCTAGATTTACAGTCCATAGCCAACAGTCACTTCACGATGCTCCAAAGTGAAAGCAAGGAGCAGTTTCTGGGAGAAGGAATGCTGAGGATGTAGTGAAGTGCTTAATGTTCTGCCTCTGGAAGCTTACTAATTTTTAACAGCTATATTAGATTTACCTATAGCTAAGATACCAGATCTGCTCTGCTGTACTGGACATTATGGTGTACTAGGGTTTTTATCCTCTTGATCAGAAGGGTTAAAACGATGGCATAAACATTCCAGATGCATTCTATTTACTTCATATCTGTAGTTTGTTCTGCTCCTGGAAGACAACACTTTAAAGAACCTGCTTAGAGGAGTTGCAGAAACTGATCTGCTGCCTTAGTACCATTCTCCCCTGTACCCTCAGAGGAACTAGGTACAACATTTGCTCAGAAGATCATTGTTGGATTGATGAAGCTGATGCATCTTCAGCTTCCTCTAGACATCACCACTGATGTGTGGTGATGTCCATCATCATACTGTAGTAACTGGAGCTGCTTACAAGCTATTGTGGACTAATGCAAAAGGACTGCAAGAGGCACCTTTTTTCTCAAGCTGAAGTTTTTCTATTTATGATTGTTTTATCTTTGTGCAGTATTTGTTCTAGGAGTACCTCTGATTATGTTTCATTTCCAGGCTAAAATCAGAGAAAATCCAGTAATACACATCCGTTATCTAGAAGAACAGAAAACAAGAAAATTACTCTCTTTTCCTTACTCTGCTGTTCCCTTACAAATTAGGAAGTATTCATTTCCAGTATTACCTGAAAATTCAGCAATA
>VWYI01045565.1:0-48507 GCA_013399455.1 Anthoscopus minutus
AAGTTGAATAAAGGAGAGATGAATGTGAAGGCAGTTTTTTTAATGTGCTTAGCAGACTCAGCTGGAGTTTTATTTTCAAAATTTTGACCCTTACCACACACACAAAAATATTCAAATATAATAGTAACACAAATGGATTCTCACACTGCCCTGTGTAGCCTCACTGAAATAACAGACATACAAGTGGTCTGGAGATGAACTGTAAGGAACCGGCCAAGGATATATGATTTCTTAATATCATTTAACTGTTATTTTTTTTTAACTCTTGGATAATGGTGAAAAGTCAGACTAAGTGCTATCTCAAGTCCATACTTTTGGCAAGGTCAAGCCAATATAGGAGTTACATTTTTGTTCTCTACTTTCTTATTTATGAAAAAAATTCTCATCTCTCATTAAAAAAAATAAAGATCTCACATGATTTAATGTTCTTTTATAGAAAGTGTTTATCTTTGTCTTTGCAGTTCAGTGAATTCATAACATAAATCTGTATTATCAGTGTTTCAGCAATCATGTGTGTTTACAAAGTTGATATATAAAATGAGTGAAAATTGTAAACATTTTACAGTGTGACATTGAATCCATCAGCTTGATTCTGGCATGTTCCCAGTCTGAGTGTAGTCCTGTGCCTTTCAGAGTTTGTTTCCTATCAACATGACAAAAAAGGACATTTCTCTCACCAAAAATTTGGTGTCATTTCACAAGGTCCTAATTTGGTACTGTTTGCCATGTCAGGAAACACTGAGAAGTGGACCCTTACTTTTAGAACCTGCTCCTCTCCTTACATCCAAGCAGCCCAAGTGCATTCATCCCCAGTGGTCATGTAAGCCTTGAAGTTCCTTAGGTTTGGAATTAAAGAGATGTGTGCAGTGACATGCATTACCTCAGGTTAAACATAATTTTCCATGTAAATTTGCCATTTTTTTGTTTTTAAAGTTTGAGAGTAAAGACTGGAAATTTAGGTTAATATATTTTGACATTTTAAATACAAACAAAAATGGTTGGAAAAGAGCATAGCTTGCTGACAAACTTTGTTTAAACTGTAATTGAACTACCGGGGGTTGAAATAGATTTTAAAAAGTGAAAAAAGGAGTTTTCTTAGCAATATCTGTATGAATGCTCTGAAATGTAAACTTAATGTCAACCAGTGTATTTTAAACCCTCATACAGTAAGTACTGATTGTTTTTGTAAATAAAATTGATTATGCAGTTGATGATGCCTGTCTGTGTGAGTGCTGGGTATGCCTACAACAGCTCTGGAGTGCAAGAACTATTTTGTGGAGCACGCTAATGAATATATGGAGAATAAAGTTATCCACTTGTGTCCTCAGGCCTTAATTTGTAAGTTATATACTGCATTGTCTTTGTAAATGCTGTTGGTGTACAGGAGTATTTATAGATTTTGTCTCTTTTCAGAGTCAAAGAAGCAGAGGAAGTCTGCAGGCAGAAAAAGGGGAAATCGCTATACAATATTAGACCAAAACATGACTCTGGAATTGTAAGTAAAAATTGTAGCAATACTTCTGTTTATATTGCTTGTTCTCCCTTTTTCTCTTTGCATTTTATAGGTAGAGTATTCTTGATGTATGTTTTTGTTCTTATTTTTGTTGGGTTTTTTTTTTTTGTTGTTTGTTTGTTTTAATGTTTAACATTTTCCTTAGAGGTGTTAAATTAACAAACTTGCAATCTGCCTATAAATATTACTTCACAAAACAGATGTAGCACAAGCAAGAGCAGTTTCTTTTTGCCAAAATCTGTGCCAATCTGTTCTTCCCAGTCTTGGTGTAGGATGCACATAGAAGGCAGAAAGGCAGTTTTGGTCTTCCAGGTTATTCAGTTTATATTCACTCTCTTTTCTACAGATACAGAATGAAAGGAAGAATTTTGATAGTTACACATTTTTAAAGCTGGATCACTGTATCAAATACAGTGGTTTCTGATCCACTGATATGGATTTGTTTGGAATAGAAACACTAGAAAAAGAAAATACTATGTTTTCACCATTCTTTTGAAAACAGATAAATAACTTCAGTGATAATAGAGGAGTAATTCTGGTCATTCACTGAAACCTTTCCCCTATGATTGCATAACCATTGTGAGGATCATGACTGATTTTACAGAAAAATTATTATGGTACTTCATGTTTAAATCATAACTGCAGCAATTGGCCATCATTTATGTTTGAAAAATATCAGATCTTTTTCATGTATCTGTGTCCCTGTCTGTGTTCTCTCCTCCCCACCACCTCAAGACATTACTTAATTCTTTTGTGCTTTGTAGTCATAGCTGTGTAGTCATATTATCTGTGACACATCTTGTAAATGAAGCATGTGGTAATTTACTGGATTCTAACTAACATAATCTGATGCAGGAAGCAATAATATTGCATTTATTGTTTCTTATTTTGAATGTTCAGTGAGAGTTGACTGTAGTTAGTGCCACAAGAAATGTAAATGGAGTGCTCGCTTGGTAAGGAATTATAAACTACATTTTATCAATTTTATTTAAAAGCAGATCAACGTATTACTTCAAAAAAGTCCCCCTAAATTAACATTGGTTTGGATTTCTCCATCAAACCTCTATACTTCTATGTATGAAGACACTGAGATTTAAGAAATAACTATTTCTCTAATTATTCCTGTATCATTCTTATTTGCAGTGAAACAGGGACGTTTATTCTTAGTGGAAATTTGATGAGTGAAAAGGAAAGTAAACAAAAATATTTTACAGACAGTAATAGCTGTAGTCTGCTTCAGTTGTAGCTTCAAAGTTAATTTGTGAAGTCAGTTCTACAGTAAATATAATCAAACATTTGCCTATATATTTCTATGCTTTTTGTATTTGTGTAAGGTGGTTTTGTGTACACTCAAATTTTGTCTTTAATTTTAAAATTTATTTTATTTTTCAGAAAGCAAAGATAAGTATGAAAATCTGAGAGCAGAAATTGAAAAGCCATTGTTACCTGGTCACCAAAACTCAACATGCCTGTGGGTGGGGAGTGAGAGGGAAGGAAACTACATCATCCCGATCATTTACTTCCTTGACCTTCTAAAATTTGTGTTTTGTTCTCTGGAGTTTTTCACCAACTGATGTGTTAATGTACATACATTCATGAATGTAATCACTTTAATGGAGTGCCCAGAAATAGACTAGCTATGGGCTTGAAACACCTTCCCTGTACTCTGTATCTCCTTTGCCACTCAGAAATGGTATTTTGTAAAGTGTATGGTATATTACAAATAGGACAAGTCAGCATGCATAAGAAGTGGCATCTGCATCAGTTCTGAACGTGCTGAAAATTGCATTAAGTTGAACTTCATAAGAATGCTACTTGGTAGACTAAAACATTTCCATTCCTAATGGCAACATCTAACACAAATACTTCATGGCACTGCACTTAGATTAGGGAAAGAAATGTTACTCCTAGTGAATTGTTTGTATCCGTTTCATGTTGGCATTTGTAGTTTGTATTTTGAATCATTAAGTGCTGTTTATACAGTATAATCAATGCTTTCCCAACTTGTTTGGTTGCCCTCCATGACTAAATATTTGTGGAACAAGATGTTTACTGTAACTATCTTTAAAATCGATAAGGCTTTTTTTTTCTTTTACTTCATCTTTTGCCAGATAGTGGATGCCAGGTGGTATGGGGTCAGAAATCCAGCATTAAAAAAAAAAATTAAAAAAATTTTTTTTAAAAATTTAAAAAATGAAAAGGCAGGAAAATGTAGAAAAGCACAGAAGTGAGATAGAGAGTATGAGAGATTTGGCTATTATAGTTTGTTAATATATAAAGCAGCTAATACTTTTACATGAACTTTAGAAGGTATAGTATAGTTTTAACTGCTGATTACTTAAGTCAGACAGGCTTTTGGCCACATGTACATGACTTCCCTTCTGGAATTAGCTTTACAGTTAATTTAAAACTCCTTTAGAGAGCCATTAAAAGATGCACATGGAGACAACATTTATGGAAAACAGTAGCCAATTCTAGTGACAGAACATAAGACAGAACAAATGACATAAATTTCACACTTAACAGAATTACAGACATTTCCTCTGGGCTTTCAGTGTCTGTGACTAGGAGGTTAATGATTGAAATATATGAGTTAGGGCTTCCATTTTAGACCACATGCTTACTTCCTATTTGCAATCTATAATTCTGTATCAGTTTTGGACTGCTCAACTGATAATAACCTCTTCCTCCAGTCCTTATTTAAGAGCCCCATACCAATCAGCTTGATTGATAATGTTTTTCTTTCAAAGCTAATTTCTCCTGAAAGAAGACCATGTGTGCAACTCAATTGTATGCACATGCTCACAGCTTTGGAGCCTGAAAGACACTGGGGTATGGTAAATGAGCTCTAACCTGCTGGGTTGTATTATTCCCTGTCCAATCTAGAACATCAAAATACATTCTGAGCTGTTCAGAGGCTAATGTACTTTACAGGGTGTCATAAAAGGAAGTGCAAAATATGACCTCAGGAATCTGTAATTCTTCGCATATACCAAGCACTGGAAAAGATGGTTTTTTTCACTGTGTGAAAAGCATTTCTCCTGTTGCTGATAAACCTATGTGAAAATCTGTACTAGTAGTAATTTCTGGCAGGGATATAAATTACCAAGAATGGAATTCTAAAATTTTGTGTTGATAGGAGTAACATTACTATTTGGGGAAAATAAGATATTATTTGCTGTTACAACTTATGGGAAAAAAACCAAACTTTAAAGAGTAAAGCTATTTTAATGGCACTGATTCAAATCCATGTTTGTATTTATGTAAACAATAGTCTTTTCCTCCTAACTTTGCTCCTAAGTGCAAGGATACAGTAGTATGTCTTCATTTGTAGCTTTCCTGTTCTCTTCAGTACCTACAGTATATATTACTATACTAAATGAAATAATAGATCATCTAACAAAGATCACTATGTGCAATACTGTATTTAGTGTTTCTATTCCAATTTTTTTAGAATGTTAATTTATAAGAAAATAAAAGGAATAATAATGAAATAAGTGCCTTCTCTTGTCACTATCTGGCCAAGCTGTAGTGTGCTACAAACTGTTTCCTCCCTCAGCAGCACATTCCATTCTGGCTCCTGTGATTGAGGAAGAGCCTTCGTGAAGAGAGCACAGGAAATACAGCTTGTCCTTTCTTGCTTTTTGGAAGGGTAGTGACAGAAATTCCTAGATATGTGGATATACTACCTCTTCCCCAGGTGAAGGTAGTGAGAGCTTCAGTGATCCTTACCCAAGAAGACTATGTAAAACTCACTTCTCCAGCTTATGCATGCCTCCCAGTCTTGCATTTGGCTCAGGTTTGCAACCTGGTCCTACTAACACTGCTGAATTAACAGTCTCAAGAGATTGCTATTAAGGCAAATATATGCATTGAAAAATATTATTGGCATATTATAATCCTTTTATAGATATACAAGTGTTTTAGCAACCTCCTAAAAGGTCCAGCAACCTCCTAAATCTGTCACATACATACATACCCTTTCTACAGGATCTGCAGCACGAATGCTAGAAGTTACTTCAAGCCTCTCTCTCTGAAGTGTCAAAGGTTGACTGCAGCTGATGGAACCATATGATGATCTTAAGACACATGCTGCTACACAGATATTTCTCTCATTTTACTCAGACCAAATCTATTTGGTTGAGTATGTCTCTCTTTTATATAGCTCCTCTCCAACCTGTCTCAAACTTCCATGCAAAGTAGCCCAGTATATGCAGCACCACAACTGACCCACGGAACATCCAAAGGGGAGTCAAAGCACAAGCTTCACTTCTCTTTGTTTATAGCAGCATACTCAAACTTTTTTACAGAATTATGGACCAGTGCTCTTTTGTTTGTCTGGGTATGTTTTAAAGAGATTGAACACCCCACTGATCCCCTCTCCCCTCATTACCTGCAATCTCCCCCTTTACTGCAACATCAAGCACTCTACTCTTAGAGCAGGCCCTAATTCTAAGAGTTCTCACAGACAAAACTCTGAGCATTTGTTGATTTCTAACACCACGTATTGCTCACTGCTACTTAAATGCAGCACCAAAAGAAGGACTTTCATACCTGAGCAGCAGATGTGACTTGCTAGCAAGAACAATCTTGTTTTTTATGAGGAGCTAAGAGGATTCATGTTGTTTTGCCTGCCAATTAAAGCCTTTCAGAAGGATGGCACTTTGTCACGTCATGACACTGTAGTAGGTTAGCTTTTTTTGTAGCACCTTTCATCATCCCAAGACACTTCCAAAACTTAGTTAAGTATTAACCAAGTGTGGCAGGGGCAACAATAATTAGAGGGATCTTCCACAGACTGACTTTTTTTCTTACCCAGTTTTTCAGTGATCAGCTTAAAAAGTTGGAAGCAAATATTAATTTCATTGAGAGAATGTACAGCAAGTCATGGCATTGCAGTTACTTTGTTGCAGACTCTAGGTTAAAAGCAAAGCCAAATTTGTGATAAATCCACTATACCAGTTACACAAATTTTAAACTGCTATGGACAGAATAAGTGAAAACTGATGAAGTTGACTTTTTCTGAAGAGTGTAAACAGGCCAGCAAAGGTTGAAAAGTGAAAACCATGTCCCACTCCTTTCACATCTGCCACCCATCAAGAGGATTCTCACTGAGCTATTCTCTTGCTTACAAGAGACCCATCTGTTCCTGTATCTGATATTCATCCAACCTACTTGCAAGAGCATCCAGTGGTAAGTTCAAGGCCTCAAAAAAGTCTTTCTGAACATAAAGGGTCCCTATTGCCTCAGCAGTGTTATCTCATTCCCAGCTGCTCTTTGAATTTACGCTCTTGAAAACTTCACTTGCCACCCACCCCAAACTGGGGCCCTGCCAACATGGCAGTCCCATTGTGGTTGAGCTTAACATGCACTGTCCTCCTCCCTTCCCCTGTCCTGTAGCACCTGTCCACTTTAAGAAGTAACTGCATCTGTCTGACCTACAGCTTTTCCATCTACTCAGAGAGATTCGCCTTGTTCTTGGACTGCTTCCACAAGGGGGAGATTTTTGGATCACAGCATGTGCCGCTGGTAAGACAACATTTCAACAATTGGGCAGCAACAGACTGAGAGAACTGGAGCTGGAGTCTGGGCTGTGCCTCAAGCAGCAGAGGTTCAGGTGGGTGCTGGGCAATCCATGACCTGCAAAGCAGGAAACTGGCCAAGAGATGGCTGGAAATGAGAGAGGGGCATTCCAGAAGGCAAGTGCTGAGCTCCCTTGGAGCCAAGTGACACAGGCGCTTAGGAGGTCTGAGCAGGGAGCCTGACCACACCTAGGTAGCTAAGGCAAAGCAAAACACTAATTCTCTAAAGCAACAGCTGTTACAAAAAAAAGTGTCTAAACACTGAACTGTGATAAGATTTGGGCCAGAGACAGGGAAGGAAGGGAAGACAGCGAAGGGCTCCTACAAGTGCAGTGCCATAAAGGACCTAGCCCTCCCTTGCTAGCTGTGGTCTAGGTTCTCCTGCTTCTTTCAAGACCCATCATAGGCATCTCTTCTGGTCACATGGAGGCTCATCAATCAGTGTGACAGCTCCCATCTCCCTTTCTGCAGAAATTTTCCCTCAAGAAACTGTATTATCTCTGAGTTGGTAAGGGAAAAAAACCCACAAATCCCAAAATACTACCCTGTGTTTGGATAGCCATATGGTGAACCTGTTCAAGAGCTGATAGCAACCACTAAAGCTCACCTATATCTTAGGACAGAACTTTTTTTTACTAATGAGTAGTCTAGTGCCTGTTACATAAGGATCTATATATATTTTAAACAAAATTATTTAGGTCAGTTACTTCTCTTATGGCAAATGGTGGTGTTTCAGCCAGTGATGGAGCTTTGCTTGTCAGTGCACCAAAAACCCAGAATAAATGCATGCAGAATCAACTCCAGAATCTAAGACTAGTGCATTTATTTTTTTCCCTCTTGCCTTCCAGCTACTTCTGAGGGGAAGTACTGGTAAACAAGGGGAGAAGTAGTTAGGTTTTCCCAACTTGTCCGGGTGAGCCATCTTTCACATGTATTTGGGAGGGTCAAAAGAAAGCTGGAGAACTTAGAGAGCAATCAGACACAAACTCTTGAAGCAAAATACCTGGATGCCATATAACCCTAGAGTAGCTTTATTATTTAATCTATAATTTAATAGTTGACCTATAAAATAATTACATTATACTTAAAGCATTTCTTCATTTTTTGTTGTCATTTATAAAACAAGAATTAAATACAGTTTTAACCATTACAAGCTCAACTCGGTTTTTACATAAACACAGCTCCTAGAAGAAGCTTTAAGCTGCAGCATATTCATATTGCAAACTGGTGAGAAACCCAGGCAGGGCATAGCTTAAAGGTAAAGATTCTTGCACATTTTTCCTAAGTGAATTTACTAGGGTGCTTTTTTGTCTCTGGTCCAAAATGTTTGACTTTCAGTTCATTCCTTTCAAATGAAGACTGAGATCCCCAGAGTCTTAGTAGACTATATTGCCCCCTTCCCCCTCTGCACCCCACACACACCCACATTCTCAAGACTAGTCTGAATTGTGCCTATCCTGGGGCTGGCACAATGCCACAGGACAGCAGCAATAGCCCCTAAAGCATGCCCTGCACGAGGAGTCTCCCTGTGCACTTCTGACATGTTGGAAGGGCACAGCAGAAAAGCGACGGCTGTTCATGTAACAGACCTAAGCAGCCTCACCCTGCCCATGCCAGGCCCTGTAAACCGCTTGGAGCTCTTGTGGAGATCAGTCCTGAAAGCCTCTTAGGGAGGCCTGTGTCACATAATAGAGACCTGTGCCTCTGAAGCCCTGGCTGGTGACAGTGCTGAACACATTAACCCCTTGAAGTGCCTGCATGGGGAGAGGCTGGTGGGGAGGGGCTCTGGCAGCAGGCTGCAGATGCTGCACTGTGAGATATGCACAGGGAGTCGGCGTGTCATTTTTAATTTGTAAGCTTCAGACAACTGCGTGTGCACTGGCTTTGGTTTGGGGGAAGGGACTGGTTTGAGACAGGATTTTAATGCAGCTGGGACTAATACAGATCAGAACTGTAACAAATGGGGTATAGAGGACATGTTAAACTCCATCAACTGAATAACAACATAGTATGAGTTAAAATGAACTGCAAGTGTTCACCAACACTTTTTGTGCAGGCCTCAAAAACTCAGTGGACCACCAATAGTGTGGCAATTACAACTTACTCTCTCCCTGCTCCCACAGCTGTGACCCATTCCAGCAGCACTGACTGAGGCGTTTGTCCTTTAACACTAACACATTAACATGGTTTCCAATCATGGGAGAGACACCACTCCCAAAACTTGATGACACTTATGTAGCTTTTGTATTCAGTCCAGCAATGACCAAACTTTGTCCTTTGTGTTACAGTGCTTTTATACCTTTTGGGACACATCACTCCCTTAAGTGCTTTCTCCCACTACCCTTCCACCTCCCCTGGTTTAAGCAGGCATAAATATAAGGTAATGGATGTTGTCCTTTTTGGAGTAAGAAACACACACACATATCTAATGTACAAAAACCTACCAAAAGCATAGTAAAACCACGTCCATTTTAAGCCAGGCAGCTGACCTAGCAACTGAGTCTCTTAACATATTTTAATCACTGGCATACTCTGCCACAAGAAAAATATACATGGCTAGGTCTATAATACTTTAAACAGCTGTTTACTATAGCTAGGTTACAAAATAAACACTGCTGCAGAGGCCATGTGTTCAATATACTCTAACCACAACAGCATCAGAATCCACCCTCAGTCTACTCTGTGGTCACCGTGGCTGACCCAGCGCCTCACCCTCTTCCCCTTGCTTCTGATCTGCCGTTCAATGAGCCCAGAACCATTTGTCATTGCACAATTGAAGTTATCTTAAGGAGAGGAGCCTTATCGGAGAGTCTCACTCACTTTTCACACATTACTCCTCATTACTCTCCCCCATCAGTGTCCCCCAGTCCTGGGCAGCACCCCAGCACTTCCAAGTGAGAGAAGCAAGCTCCAGACCAAAGCACGGGGAAGGCATTCTCAACTTGTGGAGGGAACTGGAGTGTAGGGCAGAGGGCTTTACTCCACACAGTGGAAACATTTAATGCTGGATTCAGCCAACTGGTCACTTAGAGATCAATTCCAAATTCTGTGAGCCTGCTCCACTCCAAAAGATTCAACTGCCAGATGATATTTAAAATACAATGAAATTTTATGGTGAAGTGCCTAACACAGCCGGTTAAAAAGCGTTGAATTCCAGTAGGCAAGTGACAAGGAGCCTTTCCTTGCTGGAGAGATGCCTTCTGAAAAAAAACCAAAACACACACACAAAAAAAAATAGGGCAAGAAGAAACAAACCAACAAAATGGACAGTCTGCTCAGTGGGAGAAGAGAGGCAGCAGTAAAGCTCATGGAGGCAACACCAAGCAGCAGCTACGTGCCTGTTCTCACAGTTTGCCTGAGCTGTTGAGATTCACAGACATGCACCGGCACTGCTTGACCTTCTGGATTTTCTTAAGTCGGAACGGTGGGTCCAGCTCAGGGCACTCCAGCTGCACAGTCGAAGAGGTGACCTTATGTGGCTTGCAGAAAGCACAGGACTGGAAGGACTCCTCCTCCTTTTTCACATGCCGCGGAATGTAGAAGGAGTTGCACTGCCCATAGCAGAAGCGGTTGATGATGGTGCGGCTGATGCAGCCCTCCTCGCTGACAGTCTGCCGCAGCGGCTGCGTCTTGCACCAGTCGCTCTTGAGGTACTTCCTCTCGGTGACCACGAGGGCCTCCTGGCTGGAGGCCAGCACCTCCTTGTTCAGCTGCTGCCTCCGCTCCGAGTGGTTGCTGCTGCTGCTTTTGTACGGGGAGGGAATGGCACCTGCAGGGCGGTTTTTCCTGGCCTCCGTTACTCGAACCAGTGCTGCTGCCATCAGAAAAACGCACAAGGCAAACTTCCAAACCATCCTGCAAGGGCAAAACAAGGCACTGTTAGGAGAAACGTATTTTCAAGCCACAGAACTGCAATGGAGTTGGTACTTCACACATGCTTTTAGAAGAAGTAGAGATCTTATTGTCTTTATACCCATCACTTTTCCTAGATTAGCTCTGTTCTAGGGTGATTACTTATCATGAAGAGGCCAGGCCCTTTGGAAAGTCACGCTGCTCCCCCTCACCCCTCCCTAAACTCTCCAACTACTTGTTTTTTCCTCACAGGGACACTAATGCTTCGATGGCTGAAGTGGTGCTTTTACAGAAGCTTCAGCCAGAAATGTTTCCTCCTTCTCTGTGAAATCCTGGGCCAAACAGCTGGGCAAACTCCTGGCTAGCAAAGACTCAAGAGACTCTTGCTAAGATGGTGAGAGCTGGTTTGTGGATGGCAGGGGAGAGGGGAAGGGAATACCAGGTTACACAAAATGCACGCCCATATCTCTTCAGCCCCCAAGTCCTCATTCCCCACAGAAGTAGTAAAGGGTGTCCAAAAAACTATTTTTATTATTTTAAATTGCTTCTGAAGTTCCTTAGGGCTCTTATGGCAATTACTGGCTTGTATTTGTTGTCTTTGTATGAGGCCAAAACCTTGATGGATTTATTTTTGCAGTAAGAGGAAATGCTTAAACAGAACTTTGAGGACTTCATAGCTGCAAGACCTCTTGGGGAAATGGTTTAAGAAGGTTTGTAAACATGAGAGGATTCAATATTTATTTTAGATTTTAAGCAATAGGTATAATAGCATAAGCTTGTTGCTAAGTTAAGATAGTCAGCCTGATGGCAAAAATATTTTTTCCTATGGTTGTCTATTGCATATTCTTGTTCTGTGGAGCATCTCTTACCAGCTCTTGTCCAATTCATTTTTATTAATGTATCTTGATGTGCTTCCAGAACATCAGACTAGGTGTACTGAATTTCCTTATAAAGTCAATGCGCACTAGTGAACTGCTCATTTGGCAGTTCATTTCATATCCCTCTCCACGGGAAAGCAGAACAGAGGTTCTCTTCAGTGCCAGAACTGGGTGCACAGAAGCTTCCCATCTGGAAACTAGAACACTTCCAAGTCTTTCTGAAGTGCTCTATTCACCTTTATTCTTAATGGATATTTTTACAGTGTACAGAAGACTTATCCCTCTCCTCATGTTAAAGCTTCAAATGCTTCCAAGTAATGATTTTAATTTTTTTCCTTTAGAGAGATGCCTAGACAAAAAACCTACCATCACAGAGGTAATTATAATGTCTAACACTACAGCTACTTCAGATGTTGCATAGGTACTCCCATTTGGAAAATATGTCACTTTCCAAACAATGACACCAAAAGATCAAAAAAGTGCCTGCAGTAAAGGTGCAAAAGAAGACAGGAATAGCAGCAATAATGTTTCGCACCTAATAAAGCAGACCTAACATGTTAAACTTCTGTGGAGATAAAGAAAAGGAACTACTATAGCAGACTAGGTGAGATAACATCATTTAAGGTTATTTTCTAAGTCTACAAGATCTCATTGTCAGACTCTAAGGGGAGAAGCCTGAAGTGCTGAAGGAAATAAAAATGCTAATCATGTAAATAATGTTCTGATGCAGAGTTAAATTTCACCTGAGTGTATGTTTGAAACAGAACCACCTTTAAGTGGAAACCAGTACTTCTAAATCACAAAAAACTTCATTCATCTGCAACCATGCCATTTCGCCACTGAACACCCACTGTAGCCATGGGTACTTTAAATCAGTGGTCTATTTTCACACTGCTTAGCATTCAGCATGCAAGTCCAGAAGTTTTGTCCAGAGCCTTTAAACGAAGCAAGACTAGACTTGGCTTTGCTGGCAGGTATTGTCGCCAAGTCCATTGGATGTCAACCCACACGGCAAGGCCAAAACCTAATCAGGTAATTAGTTTCAGTGGAATATAGTGTTCCATGCTTCCTTTCAAATTGTTCTCATATTATTCTGTACTGATGGCTGCATTTCAGTAGTAGATAAAACAACTGATTCCCAGTGCTTTGTGTTGTATATAGAAAGGGGAGGAAAAAGAACCAGATTTACGAACCTCTGTCTTCTAGAAAAAGACAGAGATGAGCTCTCCACAAGATGCCTATGCCACATTTCTCAGGCATACTCTTCTACTCTTTTGAAACACAAGGATTACTGCCTCTCCAGTCTCGTTTCTCTGATCCTGGCATAGAAGAGGACAGCAAAGGTCAGAAAGAAAGACACACCCTTTCCCCCACCCCCTCCTCTTTTCTTGGGCTGATCTTTAAGGTTTTTTCCAACTTTCATGACTCTTACAATTCTAGGAAACCCCCTGTTACCACTTGCCTGCCCTTTCTCTTAGTAAAATTCAACTTGAAAGGATATGTTTCCTTTTTGTGTCAAGAGTGGTGGTCAAGCAGAAATCCTATGTAGGAATTCAGGAAAGCTGACAGAGAACTAACAACTCAACGTCTACAATATAGAGAAATACTATAGCAGTATTCTAATTGCTTAAATGGTTTTATGCAGGCATGGAGAGCCATTCAATAAAGTAGGATTTATTCAGTAAGTCTGTGTTTATAACTAATAAAGCATTATTAATCAAAGCCACTATTGTACAGTTATAAACCAAACACTGCAAGTACTTCTACAGACAGGTGGGAACACACCACTTATTTCTGTCATTGATCCTTATCAAACTTGAACCTTAAAATATTTACATAATGGAGTAATCTATTCTACTCTAGCAGGTCAAATGTGCATTCTGTCAGATTGTGGAATTTCTAATCACAGCGTTGCCCCTTACTAGCCTGTAAATCACCCCTTTCTAAGCCCTGGCACACAAATCCCCTATTCAAGCAAGTACAGGTGCAAACAAGGTCACACGGTGCCAGCAACTTGCCAAGGACTACACGTGTATTTTCAGCACTCACATGCAAAGAAAAGAGACACTTCAGGCCTCCCAGAGAAAGAGAACATTTTGGCAAACTCAATTTGAATGCAAAGCAAGACAGTGAATGCTGTCTGACTGCAGACAGAACATAATGGGAAGAAACACAAAACGTACTGGAGCAGAATCTGGCTTTTGGCTGGGACCAGGCAGTTCCACCCCACATAGATGGAAGAGAATGAAACACCATGTAGCTGAGACCATGCAAGTGAGAACTGCCTCAAGACACCAATGCCCCTGCAACTTGCACCAATCCAGCCTGGGCCCCATTCCTGCTGCACTGGGGGTCCCCATAGCAGACCCAGTGGCAGCTCCTTTGTGACAGTTTTCAGCTCCAAGCATTGTTGCCAGCTGCTGCCCTCATGCCATTTTTACATTGCATGAGCTGAGAATAACTTAACCTTAGACAAGACACCCAACAAGGCCTGGCTGCATTTACATATCACATGGCAAGATTTTTTTCCTTGAGATAAGGAAATCAGCATCTAGTGTGAGTTCATAAACTCATAAACATGCTGGAGCTGGGCTATCAGGCCCAGGAGTGTAAAAAATCCTTAGCCATGGAAGCAAGAATGTCAAATCCAGGTCTGTCATTCAGAGGTCAGGTCACTGTGCTAGGAGGGGAAGACCCAGGATCTCTATGTCTGCCCTTAGCTTTATTTCTTCTTTGTATCCAGTTACTGTGTAACATAAAGTACCTACCAAGGCAGGCTCCATTTTGCATACTGACCTTCTGGTGCTCTAACACACATTCTTGAAAGTAATCCAGCTCCAGAGCAGGACATGTAACCCCCAAATATAGCTTATAATTTTGTGCTTAGGGAAGTCCTCTCTGAATTGGAGCACTGGATTTGCTTTCAGAATTAAAGGTCATCATTTTCCTGAGAGGTCCCCCTGAGAAGAAGTGGGTGCTATGGTCTGAAAAGCAGGGCAGGAGGCAACCAGCACTCATCTATGCTGAGTGGCCACTTCAATGTTTCCTCTAATCTTCGAAGTCATGACCAGTTTCTCAACTGAGGATGCAGATTCTTACTGGTAATTCCTGTTTTGAAGATCAGCCTACTTCAAGGTAGCAAGTGAACAGAAAGAAAGAGGGATGTAACTGAAAGGCCACTGTGATATTTTATGTTAGCTGCTCAGGAAATCAGAAGGAGTGAGACCCATCTGTTTGCTTTAGCACCTACTTTTTAGCACCTACTTTTTAGCATCTACAATGCACTCAGCATTATCATTCCTGGAAGCATACAACTCTCTGATATAGGTATGATACAACCATCTCTTCACCAGGCCCTCCTGGAGGGAATTTAGAAATAAAAGCCTCAGGCAATTTAAAACAAAACAAAACATAACAAAACACAACAACAATGACCAAAAAAACCCCCGACCAACCAAAAAAAAAAAAAACAATCCACAACCAAAAAATCCAAACCTGCAAAACCCGTCTAACCATGGTATTTGAGACTCTACCTATTCAGCTTAATCACAGTATGGATTCATTAAGAAGAAAGTTTAGTACTGTAAACCTATCATACACCCATCAGAAGTACAATCTCATGTACTGTAAGAACCAGTGGCTGGGAAGATGATAAACAAATTTTTGCTTTTTGAAACATTTAAATTTAATTAACAGCTGAAGAGCTTCCTTTGGACAAATATTACTCTGTAACTACCAGCAAAAGGCAGGCATTACAGACTAGATTAAATCAGGTCCCATTACATAGTAGTACAGTACATAGATGGCCACATTAAACCATCTGTATCATTTGCTTCCAGTTTTCACCCTGCAAACTTCAGAGACATGAGAGCTCTCCTTAGGGATCACTTGAGCATGGTTGAATGCAGAAAGCCCTGTTGCAAATATTTGTTCTAGTCCCCCCTTACTTTCATATTAGACCTAGTCAGAAAAAGAATCTTCCATATGTATACCAAGAACCAGTCATATGTATAATAATGTAAGAACATGATGTACATGGTTAGTTCTCACATTTAAGATGGGACACAAGAAGTGTTCCTTGAAGACAAGCCAGGCAACAGCTTTTCAAAGAACTAAAACTTGGCTTTAGCAACAGATGTGGAAAGCCAGGAAATAACAAATTCTCTACCAGGAAGCCAAAAATGCTATTTATTTCATTTATTAATAATTAGGCATGATTCTAATGGTACAGTGTTCTCATAAAGACTTCAATAAAGATTAATCAGGCATCTTTGTGCAAGGGAGGTATTTGGTGCTAACTTTTCTCTTTTAACTATCCTTTGGAAACTACTTCTCCCATGTCTCAACAGCATTAGCAATAACTGAACACTGTACTGTATCTCCTGTTGCAGAGAAATGGACGTCTTATTAAATTGTTCCATCATTAATAGGTTCCCATTACTAAATTGCCAAGAGTGAGACCGGCTACAACAACAAACAGGCAGGAGGCTGGGCAGACCAAACTTTTAAAAATGTAAAAAACACAATACTGCAGCTAGGATTCAGTTATTCAGATCTGCATTACAGCAGTAGTTGCCATGTTCTAGGAGCACAATGCATCACCTTTCAAAACAACTTCCAAAACATAAAAGGTAGCAATTATTTAAATACAAATAATTAATGCCATTACAGAAATTTACAGGCAGAAATTTTTCCATTCTCGTCCTCTAAGAACCTTCTATAGTGATTTGAAAGAAAGCTATTTTGTTGCATCACAGCCCTAACAGTACATGGCTGGGAGAGAAAACATTTATTTCAGACTTAATAAATTCCTAGGACTCTCACTGGCTCGCTTGGACGGAGATACTTCCTCCTCTCCATCTTTCTCTCTCCCTTCCACTAAAGAGAGTCATCCTTTTCTCTTGCACCAACACCTCTCCCCCACAGAAGCAAGACTGCCTACAAGGAAGGAAATGGGAAAGGTCCTACTGCAGGCTGGATGTCTCAGGAACCACACTCTACTGTGTGAGCTCTTGCTCTATTTTTTGAAAGGTTTCAACAATGCCAGTTTGCACTCTTCAGAACAGGACAGCATTTCCTCAACAATGCCAAAACTTTTAAATTCTCCTTATCAAGACAATTCCTGAAAACAATGAACTTAAAGTATTGAAGCAAGGAGGATTGGTTTAGAGAACCCCTAAGCAAATTTGACATCCACAAGTCCATGTTGCTTCCAACATTCCTTTATGCTCTGGTATCCTGAGTCAGAGACACTGGTGGAGACAGTCTATGCAAGTTGAAAGGATGATGTATTATATTCATTTAGCTCTCACTAAATAGATTTTCTACCAGCAAGATCTTTATCTTGAATTTTCACTGAAAAGGCTGGGAGTTTAGAAGAATTCTTGATCCATGCACAAAAATATAAGAGGAACAAACAGCTAATTATTCCTGTCTTTCAGTGATATGTTATGTGTTATTTTTAGGACAAAAGAAATAATGAAGAAAACAGGAAAGTAAAGTAACCCTTGACACTAAAATTAACCAGCTTGAATGCTGGATTTTTCTTTCTCATCTTGTTCTCTTTCTTATCTGACTTTACTGCCAACAGAAATTCATGTTAAAAATCACGGAACTATTCTTTCCTTCAAGAACTTAAGACAAGCTCATTTGAAACCTGTTTAAATGAGCTGGTCACTTCATTAGTGTTAAAGGATCACACTACTCCAGCAGTATATTAATGTAGATATTGTATCACTGATTTATGATATTAGGCTCTTAATAGGCCGAATCCTTCTTAACTTGCATAGCTTTTAAACCTGTGGGGTTTTTTGTTGTTTTTTGGTTTTCTTTTGTCTTGGTTTGTTTTTTGGTTTTTTTTTGTTTGTTTTAAGTAGTATTACTGCTGGAGGAATACAGCGAAGTTCCTCATTTTTTAAAACCAGGACCAGGAGTTTGTGAGGAAAGTCACTGGTTGTAAACTACAGCTCCAGAAGACCTGACAGAGGGGAAGGAAAGTATTGATGAAGTCAGCCCTGGTATTTTGACATACTTTTATCATTAAGAAGATCTAAGTAGGGTTATGCCACTTGTATATAGTATAATATAGTATAATGTAATAATACTATAATAGTATAATTTATATAGAGAGGTTGTTAGAGAAGTAGAAATGAAACAAGGAAGTTTGAGGCCATCTGGAATTAAATCTGGCCAAGTATGTCAATGAGAACAAGAAGGGCTTCTACAAATGGACTTGAATTCAAATGGAACAATATTCAAATGGAACTATATAAATATAAACAATGCGAAAGTAAAACTAATGGATAAAAAAGGATAATGTGGGTGCATTACTAAATGGAGTGAGATGCTGGTAACTGAGGACATAGAGTCACTGGAAATCTTCTTTGCATTGGTCTGACATCTCTTAGGTGTCTCTGACCCAGGACACCAGAGCATAAAGGAATGTTGGAAGCAAGGAGAATTGGTTTAGACAAGAACACCTAAATTTGACATCCACAAGTCCATCGGCCCTGACAGGCCGCATCCATGAGCACTGAAAGAACTGGTGCGCACCACAGCAAGGCTGTTCACAACCGTCTTTGAAAGGCCATGGCAGTCAGGAGAGGTGCCTGACAACTGGAAGAAAGTAAATGTCACACCAGTCTTCAAAAACTGCAAGAAGGAGAACCCAGGGAAGTCAGGCCAGTCAGCCTCACCTCAACCCTGAGAAAAGTGATGGAGCATATCTTTCTGGAGTCCATCTCTAGCCACGTGAATGACAAGAAGGTGATCAGGAGAAGTCAGCATGGATTCACAAATAATAAATCATGCTTGACCAACCATGGCCTTCTGCCATGAAACAACAATGTGTATAGATGAGGGGACAGCAGTGGATATTGTCTATCTTAAGTGAGGCTTTCAACACTGTTTCTCACAATATCTTCAGGGGCAAAGTCAGGAAGTGTGGGCTGGATGAGTAGACAGTGAAGTGGATTCAGAACTGGCTGAATGGCAGATCTCAGAGGGCCATACCCAGTGGCACATGGTCAAGTTGGAGGCCTGTCACATGTGGTGTCCCCCAAGGTCCAGCACTGGGCCAGTGTGGTTCACCTTGTGCACCTGGAGATGAATAACCCCTCCACCAGGACAGGCTAGGGCTGAGCTGCTGGAAAGCAGCCCTGTGGAGAAGGACCTGGGAGTCCTGGTGGACAACAACCTGTCCAAGAGCCAGCAGTGTGTCCTTGTGGCCAAGAAGGTCAATGGTGTCCTGGGATGGATTAGGAAGGCCATTGCTAGCAGGTCAAGGGAGGTGGTCCTGCCCCCTCTCTTCAGCCCTGGTGAGGCACATCTGGAGTGCTGGGTCCAGTTCTGGGATTCTCAGTACAACAAAGATGATTAAGGGACTGGAAGCTCTATCTTATGAGGAAAGGCTGAGGGAGCTGGGCCTGTTGAGCCTTGAGAAGTGATAACTGAGAAGGGACTTCATCAATGCCTAAAAGATTGTGAAGGGAGTGTGCCAAGATGATGGAGTCAGGCTCTTCTCAGTGGTGCCAAGCATAAGAGGCAATAGACAGAAACTGATGCATGGGAAGTTTCATCTCAATAGGAGGAAGAACTTCACTGTGCAGATGACTGTGCAGTGGAACAGACTGCCCAAAGAGGTGGTGGAGTATCCCTGACTGGAGATATTCAAGAATTGTCTAGATGCAATTCTGTGCAACTTGCTCTAGAATGGCCCTGCTTGAGCAGGAAGGTTGGACCAGATGCCCCACTGTGGTTCCTTCTAACCTTACTCGTCCTCTGTGATTATGTCCATGATAAATACCAAGGCTTCCCAAAAAACCACATATACCTAAATTAGATGCAATTACTAAGGCCCCAACTAGAAAAAAGTAGTGCAGGAAACAATGCTAAAAGTTTTGTTGGTTTGGGTTCTTTTTAAGGCTAGATGTTAGCCAGGTAATATAGTAAAGAAAGACACTATCAACTTCGTATGATCCTGTATTTATCAGTAGCAAAGACTTTGATTCAGTATTGTGTCAGTATTTATCATGTTAAAACAAGAAAAGTGAAATAAGGAGAAAGAACGAAAGCTGCAAGAAATGTAAAAGCAAAGTCATCTTATAGTACCTGTATTAATGTAGCAAAGCCTTTTTTAGGAGATTATGAACACACTCTTATTGAATACTAGCAGTTAACTGGACAAAGGGGGGCTTTTTGGTATCATTATGATTAAAAGCCCTAAATTTTGTTGCTATTTCAGCTTCAGGAACTTGTGGTTTTAGAACCAACCACAGACAAATGTCTGCCTGGTGAGCACATGTGAATTGTCCTAAGCAGAGTGAGATGTCCTACTCAGAAGTGTCTGGGTAGTCATCAGTACTGGCAGCATATTCAACACTGGGGAAGAAAGGGGGAGGGAGTGGGAGGAGGGAAAAACCCACAAAATAAAACCAGATTTCTGCTAGCTGTCCATGAGGCTGATTCTCTTCCTCACAACCTGATTTTGAAGGGTGCTACAGTCAGGGAGTGGAAGGAATGAATACAAGGAGAAGAGCTTTTTTGGAAAAGACTGATAATTCTATGAATTTAAAAATGTCTTTTTGCAAGAGTGAACAAAGTTAATAAGATACTTGGTCTCCTTTTCAGTGTTTCTCAGCTCTTCAGCACAAGAACCCCAAAGAGGCAAGTCAGTACTGTTTGCACATGGACATTTTGTCCAGCAAGTAAAAACAGACTACATTTAACTTTATTCTTCTGTGTCGAAGGCAGCTGTTACACTCCCATTTGGCACCATTTCATTCAGGAGAGAACAGCAGACTTCTGCCCTTGGGAAACTAAAAACTAAATCTGAAGGGAAGCGGTGGCTTGAGCAAATGTCTTCATTTGTGACCATCCCTCTGCCTGTTGGAAAGGAGGACAGTCAACACAAAAATGGGGAAAGTTCAGCATTTAAATACAATAGCTCATTTCCTTGCTTCCTCACTGGAGAATCGATTCTACAAAAGACTATTTTGCAATGAACAGTCTCCATTATATTTTTGTTGTTTGCATTACAACAGAACATAGAAATCTTATCCAAGACCAATGCCTGACTAAGCGACACAACTTCAAATGTTTGCAGACTGTCTTTGGTGACCAACATATGGCGAGACCAGGACTGAACTCAGAGGGCAAGTGAGTTACTAGAGGTTAGAAATGAACCGAGAATGGACTGCTTCCAACATCTTTCAATTGCACCGCATGGCACCAATACTCTTTTTGTAAAGAAATACAGATTTATTACCCTTAGGCAAGCTTTTCTTTTAAAACATTATACTCTTGTAAATGAAAATTGTTTTGTATCAGAATTTTCAATATAGTTTCCCTGACTTTTGATAGAACAGAGATGAAGTTAGGAGCTTCATTTTTTTGTAGCTTCAAACACACTACTTCTAGAATGCACAGCTCATTTTCTAGCCTCTGACCATTAATCTTCAATACGTGTTCCTTACTGTACTTGCACCATTTTAAAAAGAGGGCATTTGAATAAGTTCTGTTCTAGGAGAAAACTGAGGTCTCTAAAGCATCATAAAAGTGCTGGAAAAGAAGTGCTTGCTTCTCTTAAAGACCAGAAAAACGCAAGTACTTCTAAAAATCAACAGGTGGTATGTAATCTTGTATATAAGAAACACCACATTAATCAGCAGGGAAGTAACATTTAATTTTTCCATATTTTCTGGTAGATTCAAATAATTTTATTCTTTCAGGCTCAGCTACCACTTTATGACTCTGGTCATGTTCCTGTTTGAAAAATCTAAATTATTAGTGATGGTCTAGTCTTTTTATTATGAATTTCTGTAAGCCAATATCGTATTTATAGAGCTGAAACAGAGATGGCTCAAATAAGAATTGCTCTTATCCCAACATCCCACAGACTAATCTTCTATCAGGTAGTATGCAAATTCCCATACAAGCAAAATTTCAGCTATATATCCCACTACTTTCCATGATGTCATTTGAAAGAACCATTCCAGCTATATTTTCATACAGTTGTCTTTAAAATGGCATAGATTTATTGCTTGAAGCATTTTTTCATTTACATTTATCTCTGCTTAAATTTGCCTGACAGAGCATCAGTCCTCCCAACTAAAACTTACAGCAGTTCTGAGGACAGAGTACAGAAGATCTATACTAATGAGCAAATAAAACAAGAATTCATCCCATGCAGCCTGCTAGCTCAAACCAGGTCTATGCCATGCAAGCACATAACTAAGCACCTTCCCAGAACTATTAGTTTCACATAAAAGCACTTTTCTCCTCAGTGAGGCGAAATCTAGGGAATCCTCTCATCCTATTTTGCCTTTCCTTCAGTTTATAAAGCAATGCAGCTGACACCTCCTCACAATTTATTTTTTTTTCCTCTGGCAAATTTCAAGTGGGTTAGGCAGCAAGGCAGGATTGAAACTTCTACTGCATTACACTAAGTGTGTTTTCTCCTAGGGTACAGAGGGAGGCACGAAAAATACTTCAGGGAAGGGGATGGGGGGAACAAGTCAATGGTGTCATAATTTAGAACAGGAGGTATGAGTAGCAAAGGGAAGTTCAGGGTTACTGTGGTGGACTGGCACGCCCATAGAAAATCAGAGTTCATGAGCTCTAATGTTCACGTGCAACACAAGACACCTTGAAACAGTAGTGGGTCACCTCAAAGTTTTTAATACATTCTGTCACCCAGGGTGTAAGCTGGCCCAACAGCGTAAAGCTTGTTTGCACTCTGTGTCGATAGAAGCCAAGCAGAACAAGTCACTGCTGCACACCATGCACGGTATTATCCTTGGGTTCATCCTGTAGTATTTTGTAACCCTTTTTGTTCACAAACTTACTTGGAGAATTACCAGATGTTTTCTTCTTTCCATAAGAGCACCAGCCTTCTGCTTGGCTTACTTTTGCAGTTACTTCTTGTGGGTTAGCCAATGGTCTGTCACAATCCCTGTTTAATTAGTTTCGTTTCAAATGTTTAACTCAGCTGTGGCTTTGCTCTGAAAAGAGCACTGTTCATTCAGGGTCTCTACAAAAAAAACTTGATGTATGCAACTAAAATATAATTCACACCTCTAAGGGCTGAGAAGTGCAGCAACCACATGCTCTGATGGGTTTGTTTTCTGTGTTTTTGCAAGCCTAGAAACAAATGTGACATTTGGAGTTCAAAACTTTAGTTACATGGCTTCTTGCCTGCCCTAGCCCATGCACCAGTTGATGCCTTGATGCAAGTTCTTCAGTTTTGAAATATTTTGACCCTTGTTTTTAAGTTATTTTCTAATACAGAAAAAAGAATTTTTACTTCACTACATGTCTATTGATATTTCCAAACTGACAGTAACCTTTTCAACTGTCATAGCTGTCAAATGGACTAAAATAAGCAGCTCAATAGCTGTCAAAAGAAAAAAAATCTTTGAGGTGCTATGAAGTCAGGAATACAAATAAAAATTTAATTATATATGCACTATAAATATAATACGCTAAATACCTGTATACTTCAAAATAACTTTCCAGAAATATTAGAAAACATATAGCACAATGAATGGGCAAACTGCCATTTATGCACTGTTATTGGCAGTGTGTGTCACAATAGTAAATAGAAGACAAATTTTCAGTTAAATGCTGCAGGAAGATTTGTAGGAAATTTAACATCCAAATACTGGTAATTTATCCCTCCCACTTCACACTGCTGGCAACATGTGGCTGTCCCACATCTATGTTCTTGTGGCTTTGATTCATGCTCAAATCAGTGATTCTTCCTCTGTCATTACATACAGAATGTAAATATTTGCTCTGTCTGTATTCTGGTTTACAGACCTGACCCACTACTGAATATGAAGGCTGTAATTCAATCACAAAAGGATCTGTTGCAATGTGTAAACCGGCATTTTATGTTTTATGACTTAGGCTTTGTAGAGCAGCCGTCTTCCTACTCACCTCCCCCTCTGCTTGCCCATGACTGAATTATAGTTCTGTCTCTAATTGAAGCCTAGTATTATTCTATTTCTCTTCTGCGGAGAGAAAGACCAGAGCTATCATTCTGAATACACAGCAAGCCACAGGAGCCTGAATGAGGTACTCTAATGACAAGTCCTCCTCCACAGCACATTTGCAGTCTTTCTGCTAATTAATTTGATTTCCTTTGTCTAGACTAACATAATACAGCAAGTTATGCTCATTTAAAGGGAGATCGTTAGCCTTTCAGTTCACTCCAAATGAGGAAAAAAGAAGAGTCAATAGACTGGAATCTGGGGGAGACTGACTGACTTTGTCCTTGACTACACCATTGCTTATGTTTTCACTTGACCAAGACTTTGTCTCCAGGAGAGCCCGAGACAGCACTATCATCAGAGGAGAGACTATAATCAAAATCGGATATCGTCGGTATGTGCATGGCAAGGCAGTGGCAGCTACACAGAAGGGTTCTACGATGGACTGCAGTCAGCAGCTTTCTTCCTGGCAATCACTTGGCATTTGCTGTTCACAGCTCCTGACATCTTTGGAGGGCTGAACAAACATGTAATTAAAAACTCACACAAGCTGATTTCTTCAGACTCCCCTCACAGAACAAAAGGAGATTCAGTACCATGCCATTGAACTGGTAAATCAGAGGCAAAGCTAGTAATGGCGTTAAAGAAATAACTTCCTCACTATTTGGAAGGCAAGACCTATATTCACCAGTTTTGACAATGATTGAAACTTAGGAGCTGGACAAAGTCTCAGAACTGAGCTGTCAGTCAAATACGGAACTTGGGAAATGGAGTGATGCATGATAAACAGATGATCAGACCTGGATTTGAAAGTTCAGCCTTCTCAGTCATCTGGGTAGATCCAGTTTTATACGCAGCAAGAACAGTGACAAGAAATCAGACATCATACAGGAGCCCTGTGGGATGGAATGAGTTCAAACACTTTTTAATAACAACAGGGAAGATCTTCCCCTATGACAAGAGAACAAGGGAGAAAGCCGACAGCGGCAATTGCCAACCCCTTCTGCTCACACATCCACAGAAAAGTCCCAGAGCTCCCCTTCTGCAGACAGTTTCAGGACCACTTCTATCCCTGTAACCTCAGTTGCACTTACAATTTTGCAGCATCAGAGAGAAAGGATTCTTCATGACTGACAAACTGGGGGGTTATTTTTTGGCTCATAGTAACTGGGCACCTTCTTTACTCAAACACAAGCAGAAGATAAACTGCACCTGGAGGCTCTTTATTAACTTATTCTGACCTTGGGTTTTTTACAGTGTTTGGCCACCAGCCATTCAAACTGTGTCACCACAGTTAAGGTTTGAGTATTTTTCCATTATTGACGCTTTCAAGCTCAACAGAAATAGACATCAACTAAAAGGAAATCTAAAGATTCTTCTCTTTGGCTTTTTTGGAAAGCTAATCTCAGAAAGGCCAGGAAAGTATCTTTGAAAGAGTTAGCCAACATCTAGCTATAAATTTCAGTGTGAGATCACAAGCTCCATTTCTCTTCCAGCTCCATACGAGGACTCTTCCCCAGATCTACCTTAGGCAGCTCTTCCTTGAATATAAAGAAAGAGATAACACTTCAGATAATCTTGGATGACCTCATGTTACTACACAGAAGGAAAAAGATACCAAGACCCCATTGCATGTCAGTGCTTAACTGGATTGAGAGCAATGAATGGTCCAAGTGAAGTGGCAAAGAGCTTCCCTTCTGACAGGAATACAATGTGAGATCCTAGCTAACAGGTCCACATGCAACCAGTAAATGCAAAACTGATTGGGAAGAGAGGGAATAAGTGATCAGAAAGGTTGCCCATTCAGGGTTTGCTTTGGTTTCTTTTATTACCAAGTAGTAAGGCATAGGCATTACAGGTTACACCATTCTACTAATCCTAACCACTTAGTGCTGGTTCCAGCAATCACATGTTTTGTACTGAAGCAGCAAGGGAGTTTGACCAGATGAAGGTTTTGTTCAGTCGGACAGAAGTGCTTCTAATGGCTCAGCAACCAGATGCCATCTGTGCCACTAGCTACAGTCTCACTGTAGCTGATTATAGCCAAATAAGGTTGTTCCAAAGAAAATGCTCTGATCCAGGTTTACTCTGGTTCCTAATGTGTAATGAGGGAGCTGGGCCTGTTCAGCCTCAAGAACTGATAACACAGCTCCCATACTCATTTATGAGCAATTTGGACCAAAACCACAAAAATCATTATGTACCTATGAACTAGACTTTTCTAATTGTTTTTCCTATATCTTGGATAAACAGTAGATTTTTTAAAGAAGCTATGTGTAATATAGGATTAAGAGAACAGGAATCTAAAATAAGGAATGAGGGAAAATATTTTCTGACACTATAGGAACTAGACATATTGGAAGCCTCATCTCGATATTGCAGCAAATATTAACACTGGCCTATGTCTCCACTTAAGAACAGCTAAATAATAAGATTCTGAACTGTTCCTTATTTTTTCTTTTCAAGAAGGAAGTAAAGTGTTCAAAAATTGGTTTTAAGACACTTTCAATGCAAAATTACTAAATCCTCAAAAGCCAAGAAATCATTTCACAGAGTTAACATGAAACATGTTTTTGTCTCAGTAATGGGAAAGCCCTATAAATGCATGTCAATTCAAACTAGGGTCTTCTGGTGCTTTCAGTCTAAAAATGTCCGTATCTCTTCCTTTGAAAAAGTATCTTTGAAAGAAAGTTCTGATCAACACTTCTGAAAACTTTCATTCCCCACTGTGTGAAGAGACAAGAAAAGTTTCAACTGAACTAACCACAATTCCTGTAGTGTGATGGACCTCAATGGGTCAGTGATAACCACAGCTCCATGGAACTTTCTATGCTTATATTTTGTAAGGAGGCTCAGTAAAGAATTTGGCTTAGGAAAACAAGACTATGCTTCCTCTCTTCCCTTACTTAGTTTCAGAACAACAGCTTTTGCTTTGAGTGACTATTTCAGCTTCTGTAATTTTTCTCCAGTACAAAATTATAGAGAAGCTTCATACAATATCACATCAGGGATTTTGGCAGTGTAAGAACATGGTGAATGTCAGAGCAACTGAACAGTAATTAGAAAAACATTATAAAAAATGCATCTAGCAAAGGTAAAGCTAAAAGCAGCTCACCTGTCTGAAAATCTGCTAACTTGGCAAAACCCCTTCTTAGAGGATCCTAAGAAAATCTTAATTAGCACAAAAACTGAAGAGTACTAATTGCTACTTGGCAAAATTCTGCTTATTAAAAGCACAGGGACATTTTTGGTCTTTTTTTCCTTGTTTCCCACCCTCAAAATCAAACACTGTATCTACATTTTTGCCATAAACTTGAAGGAGAAGACTCTTAGGCTTACCTAAGAAAATTTAAAAAAAGAAAAAGAAAAAAGGAGTGATAATTAAATCATTAAACTGTATGGTTTAAACATAATGTGCAATGGCACTGCAGACTTGAAACAGAAAAGAATGCAAGACAGGTGATTTTGAAATAATAGAAATAGACTTTAGAATGCAAACTACTAGTGGATTTACAGCATAACTGTACAGAAGACATAAAGAGCTTCTCCTGATACTATAGTTTGAACAAAGTCTTCTCTATCTCTATTCTCCACCCCCCATAAAAACCAGAATATTATTTGTTTAAAGCTGCTTGCCAAATTCATGGCAAAGCATCTAAGAGAAACAAGAGATTTAGAGACACATTAGAAATAGGTGACAGGCGCATGCATATCAATCAATGTAAGCAATCCAGAAAACACCTGTTCCCACACTTACAAAGCCCCCAGTTTCATTCTGGGCTGTGACATTGCTAAAGTGTCCACATGCTAGTGTTTCTGTAGGATGCCCAGATGTACAGCTGGGTAGGTGGTGATGCTGTCGTCTGCCATTCACACAGAAGACAGATGAAGTTTGGGAGCCTCTCAGCAGCTCCCCAACAGCCTTGCTTTGTCATGCGTGTTTTACATCGAGCCACCCCTGAGTGGAGGATGAAAAGCACAAACTGCTTGCTACCAGTCATCCAAAAATGTAGCCAGTGGAGGACGCTACTTATCTTTCTTGTAACAAGCCTTTCAACATCTTCCTGTTTATGAATGTAAGCTCATAGTTTCAGTACACACATGAACCGGAGATAATGTGACCCACATTCCCCTCCCACTGGGGGGAAAAAAAAAAACCAAAACCAACAACCAAAAACAACCTAACTTTAAAAACTGCAGAAAAGGTTAGTGAGAAAATGAAAAGCATAAATAGGCATTTACCATACTTTACAGTTAAAGCTGGATTATGATGTAGGCAATAAACACAAAATTCCTGGACCTGAAGGGAATTACAGTACCATATTCAACATTGTTTTGATGTCATTAGGCTTTGAGGTATGGAGGGTGAGGTCTTGATTTAAGATCCCTGAATTATATCATCCCTGACAGATTAAGAAGGCCAATTGTTCTAAACTTTCGAGTCCAAATGAAACTAATCACAGACCAAAACAATTAAAACCTATGCCTTCTTCCCTCAATTTTACATTCTGATTAGAATACTGCAGCATATTGGTTCAAATACATATTTCCATTACATATAGTCATTTTAGGACAGCACAGCTCCACTTTCAGGAAGAGTAATGGCACATAAAAAATCCTGTATCTGACCTTGGGAAATAACTAGAACAGCAATTAATGTCAGATGGATATATTTCTGACTGCAAACCATGCCCCTCTGAGATAAAGCTTAAATCATCTTAGGCTGTCACCCAGTCCAGGATGCAGTTTAAGTCCTCTGGACTGTGAGCCACTGTCACTCTGCTCCTGATCTCATGTTCCCCCTCACCCAGGACACAGGCATGTATGCAGCCACAGAGTCAGCAACACAACTTTGCTGATCCAGCCAAAAAGGTTTGGCTTTTTCTGTTCTGCCTCCAGGATCAGTGGTGCTGCTGGGCTCCTGTACCAGTGCTGGGCTGCTCTGCCTTCCCAGTTCCAGCCTACAAGCATGCTGCCTCCAACCAGTGGCCACACCACACCCTGATACTCTTAAAGACTGGGGCCTGGGAACGCTGTCACCCAACTTACCTGTTTCAGGGTGGAGGAGGCTAATGTAACTGGGAGGGTGTGGCTGATAAAGGCAGTGTTGACAGATGATCCTGCATGCTTTGGCTTCCTATAAGAGATGCATGGTCCTTATATCAATGGCTTGATGTTAGTAGTACAGTCTGTACCACTGCAGTGAGAAGGACTTACAATAATAATAATTAATAATAATAATAAATAATAGTAATAGAATAGAATGTGATGAGTAGTACCATTTCAGATGCCCGAGAGCACCACAAAGACATTTGTTTAGGCTGACACATCAGGAACAGACCCTGTGAGAGATGCACACTCCTCCACAGTGGCCACTTGCA
This sequence comes from Anthoscopus minutus, assembly GCA_013399455.1. Taxonomy (NCBI): domain Eukaryota; kingdom Metazoa; phylum Chordata; class Aves; order Passeriformes; family Paridae; genus Anthoscopus; species Anthoscopus minutus. The sequence goes on from VWYI01045565.1 coordinate 29,197, forward strand.
ACCAGGTGGGAGATGTGGCATATTTAAACAGGTACATGTGCTAGGATAGCTAGCTCTCCATCAAAACCTCATTCTGTTATAAAGACACAAAAACTTGATTATGGCAAGTGTCCTCTATAGATATGGGGTACTTAAAAAGAGGATCTTTTATCTTGAAAATGTGCTCTGCAACTGTAGTGCAAAACTAAATATTAAACATGGAAAAAGAAGCATGAAAATGTACTCTTAACTTCTCCATCCTACTGTCTGACTTTGGAGTGTCTTTCCTTTTAAGTGCAAAGGCTTCTACTGCCAAAACATCAGGGTTTTAAGTGATTAAACACAATCACTGGTAACACTGCAAAACAATTGTCTATATGATATGTGAAACACTGATTCCTTCTGCCTCACTCTTTCTCCATTATCATTATCATCCAACTGTCCTAACATTTACCCTTGCTGGATTCTCCATGCCTGATCCAAAATCTAACCTGGAAGATGATGCCAAGGTAGCTCTTTCTTTGTGTGAAGATGCTATGTGCCCATGCAATTACTGCAATGCAAAATTAAACAAAACTGAATTAAGGACAAACAAGTAGTGTGGTTCAGCAAAAGAAGATGGAGGAAACACTTTTCCATTCTCTTTCTAGATAATAGCATTGTCAGTATACTCATGAGACAGAACCAATCTTCTGATTTATAGCTTGAAAAAAAAATCTGTCAGAAGTTATAACACATTTTGAATGCAAATATTTGTCCAACCTCCCTTTCAGAACAGAGCACTAGCTATAAAAAGAGTTGGTCACTTGTTTTGCTATTGAATTCATATGGATTTCTGCTCTCCTTAGGCAAAAGCATAAGTTGTGAATTCACATGACATGGTAAGAGATGGAGTGATGCTGCTAACACCTGCATAAGAAAAACTTAAGGCCAACATTCAGGAGCATTCATTCAGCAGAAGCCTGAAGTAGTCTGTTCATTTAGCCCCATACTGTTCTCAGGTGATGGCTTCAATGCCAAAGAGCATTGGCTTGTATATCTGCCACCATACTGACACCACAATGACCAGCCAGTCAAAGGGAACATGACCTTTGCACAGAAGCTGTTCATTAAGCTTTTCCTTTGTTACAGGTTGAAGGTACAAAGGCACCTTCATTCTCCAAAAGCCTGCGTGATTCTGAGAACCACGTGGGCTAAGGCTTTCTATTTAACTATGGCTGCTTATATGCAAGAATAAATGTAATATAATTAACAGTCAACAGATAGGACTAAGCCCTCATGCAGGTATGGGAGCATTTCAGTAATTAGGACTCTGATTAAGACAGGGCAGCTTTAAACTAACACTGTAGAAGTTAAGCAAACACTTAATTGGCTTCCTGCATTCAGGCCTAAAAGCCTGTCAAAGTTACCAGAACTTAGAAGAAAAGCATGATAACCTACCCTGCACACCAGCAAGTCATAAGCACCAGGGACCACACCCTCTACCCACTCGTAATTAGAGCCAAGAGATAGAAATTGTATAGCAGTTGAATAAGTTTGAAGTTTGGATCAGCTGGCATTTAAACAGGGAAAGGTGCCTGCCACCTTGAATATATAGCTCTTATTTTTAATCAATTTGGAAGTAATATTTATTGTTCTTAAAGCTCTGTACTTCACTGACAGCTTTTTGTTATAACTGCTTCCAAATACTTCCTTACAATTTTCTATTGTTTGTGAGCACTGATGTCTCTCACAATGGTCATCACAGTAACACATCAATCCCAACACATTCCACAGTAGACAACAAACTCCTCTGCACCTGGAAACTAAAAAAAAATAAATCCAAAAGCAGAAGCTAATCCAATTTTTATGCTTAACTCAGATCTGTAACCACCATCCTTCACTTATGGTAGACTGAGGATGTTAAGGACAAATCAAGAGTCTATTTTTGGCCCTGAAAATGGGTGTACAAGTACAAAATGGAAAGTAGTAGATTATGAACTAGTTCTGGGCACCATGCTTCAGGAAAGTCATGTAGTCTTCCTAAGGGGAGGCAGGGACTAAAGACAAGAGGATTTATATACACATAAACCAACTCAATGTGGCAAGATTTTAGGAATCAGTGATCTTTAGCACAAAGAAACAAAGTCCAAATGAGTGATGTTAACAGCTTTTAAATGCATAAAAGGCAAGAACAAAGTAATATTTTTAGTCTTCATAGATTCAAATGTAGTAATTTTAGCGAATAAAATTTCAGACAATATTCCTATTAGCAAGCACCATAATACAGATAGTGAGGCATTGGAATTGATTTGCCTAAGTTTGTAGACTCATCATCAGAACTATTAAGGAAAACATGATGCAAAAGTTAAAAAAATCACATCTGCCATGGATTATGTTAGCTGAAATGGATCCGAACAAGCAGGAGAAGAGCCAGACAACATCTCAAAGTTCCTTTAATTCCCTTTTAAGTAAATAGACATATACATATATATATGTATATAAAACACAGAACTATTATTATCCACCAAAGAACCATCTTTTTAATAGGTTCTGGAGGGTTTTTTTGCCTAGTTTTGTCATCTCTCTTCTCATCTTCCCAGATGAGAAGGTTTTTTGCTAAATAATCATTTTGCTACAAGGTCACCAAACCACTACTCAAAGTCAGCTTGATGTTTAACATACTGCAATCTGCTACATGTGAACCTACCACGTTCGTAAGGCAGATACTATCAGATGGCTTCAGAATTAAAGACTCAGTTTGACTTCTTTTGCTGCAGGAAGAAAACATAAGTTTTGTGCAATGCTCCTCTGTTGGCAAAGGAGGTCAAGATTCAAGATCCTGAAGAATGTCTTGGCTTTTCAAAATTTCAGTTATTTAGAGGAAACACTGCCTTGTTTATGTTTTTTAAGAAGGTGAATGTAAGTTATAAATCATTAGAAAATAAGCCAGGTTTCCTAAAACATATTTAAATATTTATAAAACACACAGACACCATTTTCCACATAAGGCTAATTTGGGCATGGTTTTAAACCATCTTAGAAGACCAATTTCAAGACAGAGGAGTCAAAACTGCTTATGGCTTAGTGGTTAGATGAGCAGATGGAAATATTGTGCCATGCACACTTTTTCCCCACGGTCCCTTCAGAGTCAGTGACAGATGCATTGAACTAGAAGGCTGGCAATGGCACTGCTGCTGCGACACCAGCTGATGGAGCTGCCAAATTCCACAACCAAAAACTGAATGGGACAGCTGAGCAGCTTCCTCCCCAGAAGTCTCAGGATGACAGAGCAGGCTGAACAAACAACCACGTCCTCAAAGATCTGAGGCCAACTACAGAGGTTTGCACAGAAGAAAACATCTGTAATGTCCTCATGACAGCAAACACCCTCTCTATTTGTAATACCTGTAATTAACAGGTGTGGAATAGTTTGTCAACAGCTGTTATCATAAAGCTATGGTATTTGTCCAACAAGCACATCAGTGCTCTGTGAAGCTGTACCCACTGTCCAACACTCCCTTTCCCACAGAGCACGACAAATAAGATAATGAAATTGCCCTCAAAAAGAAACTGAACACACACTGGAAGAGAATTCAAGTTTCCCATCTGCCTTCTTTATCCTTCCAAAACTGATATAAAATTTGATATTTGATTTACTTACTGTTGCTAGTTCCCTAAAATTAATATAGATAGAAAGGCATTTTTATTATTTTCCCTATGAGGAACTGCCTCCTTACCTAGATATAGTCCAGCATTTCTCATTGCTATAAACAGGTGAGGTGACATTTCAGTGTATGGTTTCCTGAATGCCAGGAGGCATTCCCCTAAGAGCAACCTACAACCCCGTATTAAAGTTATTTCTTTAATATTACATTCTGATTATGTACTGTTATTTAGTAACCAATATACTGCTATTTCTCAGAGAAGCTGGTTGTTCAGGTACATTTTTTAAACCAATGTTACATTTATAGTCTCTGTAACCCAATGCAAAGCTATGATCAAGTGGTTATACATATGTTCATAGTCTAAAAAAAAGCACATCCATCACTCATTGCCAAAGAATTACTGCAGGACTAAAACAAAAGGGAAGTTTAATACAAGACAGAATCTTTAAAAAGATCGGTACAGGAGAGGATGAGAACAACCTGCAATGCTTCATGCACTTGGCAATACTGCAATGTCTTCTACCAACAAAAAGTTCAACACCTGCCCACTGTGCTCAGTAAGCTCAGGAAAAGAAAATACGGCAGACAGGTGGATTCTCTGCAAGTACGTATTTAAAAATATTTCATAGGCTTTATCTGACAAATACTGACTTCACTGAAATGAATGGAAAAAAATTATTTTAGTTCAATAGAGACAGTAATTTTACTGTACCAGTAAATACCAGTACGAAATCCTTGAGGTTTAAAATACTTAGTCATTTAGATCAGGCAATGATCTGTGTTCAGGTAGACTTGCTGATATTTGACACATTTCAGGCAGCGCAAAAATGCACTGCCATTAAAAATACTTGATTAGTTTGAAGTAGCCAGCAAATGCCTACAGATAAGTTATTTTGACAGAGAGAAAAAAAAAGAATAAAAATGACACCAAAAAAATGTTTACCAGGAACTAATTTAAAACAACACATTAAGAACATTTATGTTCTTAGAATATCTTGCAATTACAGTACAAATTATTTTTAATTTGCACTTAATAACATGCTGCTTCTTTAGTTATTTTTTATATTTAAAATTGTATTCTAATTTTAATTATATTTTCATGTAGCCATAAAGAAGAAAAAAACGGGCAAGGGAAAACTCCAAAGATTAAAAAGTTTTCTGCCTAGTGTGAAACAGCAAATAAATCTAGCCTAGTAAATCCTAATCTAGTTTAGAGAAGCCCTTGGCTTTACAAGATCACCAGTATTTCAAAAGGTTCCATAAAGCATGGCTAAAAAGGTACCCCCAAAAGTGCCTGGACAAGTTCCCTCTTTTTAAAGGCATCCAGACCAACGAAATCCTGCAAGCCAGAGGTAACCCAAACTTTCGGCTTTTTAAATTTTTCTTGCTTATGCAAGTTAGTGAAGTCGCCTGGAAGGCTCACTTAGGACATCTGAGAATGGTTCAGTCTCCCATTAAATGCCTTGCTAAGAAGTTTGAGCCCACAATAATTTAGTATCAACACACCGTGGATAATTATCTACTAACATTCTCTCTTTCCATGACCTTAGCTATAGGGATCTAGTAAGAACTTAATGGAAGACCACTGAGGGTAAAATACTGAAGTAAGTGAAAAAGGACAAAGAGCTGTAATACAAATTTTTCTGGAAGAAAATGTAAAGAAATGAAGAGTATTTTGTGGAACAAGTGCCATGCAATTCTAAAGCAATAAATATATAAATATAATAGGAATCACCCCATAGTCCATTTATTTACACTCCTGGTTTGAACCAAATTAAGGCTTAGTTAAGGTTCACTTCAGAGATGCCAGCTGAAGAAACCAGAGATATCAGATCATCTGAAGTCATGAGTTTCAGTTTCAGCAATGGTGACACATAACTGTTTTTCTGAAGGTAATGTTAATTTTCCCACAACGTTTGCATTACTTGTTGGCTTCATAATACAAATGTCTTGTTTGGTAGCTTCCTGGCTGGAAGGACCTAGTTACTGCCAGTTGGCGGTACCAGGCAAATCATTTCAGCAAAGAAAGCCTGATCCTAATCTCTTCTCATGCAAGGCTAATACAGTATCAGTGAAGAATTCAGTATCTGTATTCTTTTGTGTGCACAGCTCCCAGCTGAACTTTGGACTTGTAAAATTGGTTGTTATATAGGACTTCCTCATCTTGAAGTAAAGTCATGTTCAGTTATCCTTAAAAGCATCTGTGAAATCCCACAGCCCCTGAAAGGCTCACCAGCTCTGAACTGTGACATTCCGGCTACTGGCACCGGGGGCTATTCCTTATGTGAGGGCTTGACAGTAGAGGGGAGGGGGTAAAATGTGTCTAGCTGTACTGTGGATCTAATTACATCTTCTTATAGCTCCAAGGATCTTACCACCTTTAGCTCCAGAGTGTAATTTAACCTATGCATTCAACCGTCGTACCCTCCATCGTCCCCAGCCTGCAGTTGCACCTTTTTCCATGCAGACTGAAAATCTCAGCAGATACATCCAAAAACGGAAGCATTAAGCAGCATCTTGCAGCATTTCTTAATCTTACTTTCACTTTTTTTTTCCTAAACACTTCTGTAGAAGTCTCCACTTATGAGTTATAGGGCTCTGTAAACACTCATTTCTTCAGCATTATCAGAAGTTTAATAATTTCCCACTTTGGGACACTGACTTATGTACAATTTAAGGCTAATCCCCCAAACTTTCAATTGGCAGCACAAAGAGTGCAGGTGTCTGCCCTACCTCTGGAATTCCTGATATCAGACATCTAATTTTTATGTTCTTCAATAGTCCTTAGGAGACCTGAGAGTGATGCCTCTACATGCCTCTACTGAATAATTCTGGTTGCTCAGTTTCACATTCAAAAACAGGGAAACCATGGCTTGCACTTCCATAATACTGTGGAGCTCAGTCTACAGATCACTTCAACTTGTTTGGAAGCCACCTAGGCAGGTCACCACAAAGCAGTTTACCTCAGGTCTTAGTCTCCTGCTTCTCTGCAAAATGTATTAAATTCAGACGGTCAGGCTAATCTATCTTCAAGGCTCCACAAATTCTTAGCCTTTGTCATTTTAGGCAGAGCAAAGCTTAGGCCCTGTTAAGAAAAATGTTTAAGGCAAGTTACCCAACAAAAGTTTGGGACTTCATGTTCACAAACTAACACTTTAAGCATTTTTATTTGTAGAATTCCTTTTACCTTCCTAACAGACCAGTCTTTTGCACAGTGAAAATAGGCAGGAGGAAAGAAGGCAAACTCTACTTTCACCCGCCACATAACTAAGCAGTGCCACAGGGGCCAGATACATTTAGATTCTTCTTAAGTTACTCAGAGATTGTGCTGAAATTTCCCAAATATAAGCAAAATGCTCCTTTCATTAATTTATGCATGAATCAAGGTTTTATTTCAAGTCACACACATATGCAAGGTGGGTCTAACTTTCCATATAACTTGGGTATATTTTAAGTAAAGGGTAAGCTGATATGAGAAGGTGACTGAGACAGAGAAGAAATGTCACAGCCACTCTGGATTCTTGAATTTTTAGCTTAGGAAAATAATGCAAACCTATGAGCAGAAAGAGAGAAATAAAAAATGGCTAAATACTTAGTCTTCATCTCCCCACACCCCTACTAGCTCTGCAGAGCTGCCCTGTGAACAGGAACAAATAAGATTTATAAATGTAAAATCCTTCTTCTTCCAGACACCAGTGATTGCTGTCCTCAGAACAGATTCGGCATTCGTCTTTGTCCTTTTTCTCCTGCAGACCTCTAACAACTCTGCATCAGGTCAATAGCTGCATGCCACAAGATGATCTGAGAGAGACTGCTATCTCAACATAGCATGGAGATGACTCAATAGTGACAAAGTAAATCATCCTTCAAAGATAAGTCAATAGTGAGTAAGTAATTTTATCTGTCATGAGTTAACATGCAATGTTGTAAAAGTTACCCAACATAAAATCTACTAGGGCTTAGACATGAGTTCCGTCACATATGCTAACCAAGGAAGCCTATGAAGAAATAAATCCCACTTGAATTCTCATGGAAAACCTTAAAAACAGCAAGCTGTATGTATACACTCTTAGAAAAAGATTATACCCTAAGAGACTGTTAATTTACAGACAGATATCTTACTTAAAGATGCATCTTGTAAGTATTTCTTAGGAATCATGTTAAATTACCATGTAAAAACACTTTAAGAAACAGTGAATGTGTGAGAACAGTTTGCAATGAATAATAAAAACTTCAAAAGCTGCCTTAAAAAGCCCAAAACACTTGAACTCTCACACACTGTGAAGCCATAAACAGTCTGGAATTTAACTTCAGACCACTGAAAAGTTCAACTCACTTTTCATTTCTGTCACTATTTGCATTTTTCTTTTTCTTTTTTTCAGTTACATAAAAGCAAAAAAATCTGTTTGGATTTTCTTCTTGAATGTACTTTTCAAGTCCTTATATAAATTTCTAGCACGGCATGATATCTTCCCCATAAACTCTGTGAAAACATAGCTTATGATGTTTAAAACATTCTATTTAATCAAACGAAATTAACAGTCCTCTTAAAATGTGCAAGCAGCAGTTGTATATTCTGAAATCCAGGCTGCAAATATACATCCCTTAAATTTCCCTAACTTCTTGAATAAATAGATCCTTTGAGGTTTCCCAGAAAAGATGTATTTCAGATTACTTAGGCTACCCACTCTGCGCAAGTAGAACTGAAAATGCATTTATCTTGCTATAAATAAGGTGACTCTTAAAAGAATGAAGTTTGGAAGTGTTACTGCCAACTCTTTAGTGGACATATCTTTGATAGGTTAACTCCGTGTCTCAAAGCACCTAAGCTAGTTTAACTCAAATTTGAAATAAATTCTGACTTTTACAATATATGCAAGTCAGGAAAAGCTGATCTAATCATTTCAGAATTAAATGATACAAGTTTTATCATAAAACCTAAGTAGGTACAAAGCTGTTTTGAAAGTTTCCATTTAAATATTATGAAATATTATTACCATGAAAATCACACAATGTAAAAGGTATAACTGAAATGTCCAAAAACAATCTATGTATGGAATAATTTAACTCATCAGTAGCAAATCCTCACTTCCCTACTTTATAGTACTTGGGTATATATCTCTCTTCAAAAGAGAAAAGTGCAAGGGCAATTAGCAATCGTCTCTTTCTTTTACTACATTAAAAAATTTTTACAGGTATGGACAGCCCTCTGCAAACCATAGAAAAAAACTTTGGCTGTCCCAGGTTAGAAACATTCAGTAGTGAAGGCAGCATAGCAGTACACAGTAGAGTGAAATTCTCACTGTATAGAAGGCATAGTTAAAAGTGTTAGGCTTTTTAAGTATAAAAGTATATTTTCATTGTGTTGAACTAATACATTATTCTCCTTCTCTGCGCAAGGAATTTAATCTAGTGTGTGCAAATCTGCATTAGAATTCACATCCGTATAGCCTTTGCAGAAAAGCAAAACATTTAATTTTTCTGTATGTACACATAAGGTCATAGCTATTGCTTTTAGATACTGTTCATATTTGCTTACATGCACATGTATCATGCTGCAATAAGTAGTTAATAAGAGAAACATGTTAGCCTTGCATAATTTTATTAAAGTGCTTAATGACAGTAAGAATTTTTACAGCTCATAAAGTGAACTATTAAGGCTCTGTTCAAACAATGACAGTATTATACAGTCACAGCACAGTTTAGGTTAAAAGGGAAATTTAAAGACCTGCCAGTCCAATCCCCCTGCCATGGGCAATGACATATTCCACCAGACCAGGTTGCTGAAAACCCCATCCAACCTGGTCTTGAACATTTGCAGCAATAGGACATACACAGCTGCTCTCAGCAAGCTGTTCCTGGGTCTTGCAACTCCCATTAGCCCGCATCACTTCAGAAGATTTGGGAATTCTGGTCTCCAGGCTGCCTCTTAAATAACAATCTTATCTAAAGATTTTCCCCACTTAGCAACCAAGCCTATCTACACCACTAGGGCCACTCAGTACTAACAGGGTTTGCAAGACATCATGCAAGGAGTCTGCATCTACCAGCCTCATTAGTTAAGAGGATATACAGTGTTTTGAACATCTACAGCACAATTTCTGAGCCAGTTTCCCATATGTATTGATTGTATATCGTTTCAGACATGCCAGAGGGCACAAAGAAAGGCTGGAACAGAATTAAGACACAGCCTAATGGCCAGAAGCAGGGCCAGGGACAGGATGATCCTTTTAGTTTTTAAGTTTAGACCTATGACTAGCTAAAGTCATATGGGCATAGCTGTGGGCAGAAGAACAAAACACACTCTCTGGACCACAAATACTTTGTGATCTTTAGTAGGGAGAGTTAATAGAGTTAATTTTTCTGACAGTAGTTGTCACAGAGCTGTTTTGGATACGACAGTGTAATAACACCAGGAAGTTTTAGTTATTGCCGAGCAGCACTTTCATGGCATCGAGGCCTTTTTTTCTTCTGCTTCTGATCTGATCCTACTATAAAGAAGGCTGGGAATGAACAAGAAGTGGGAGAACACAACCATGACAGCTGACTTCACCTCACATATGGGATATTCAAGACAATATGGTAACATGGTAGGAGAACTGTTTGCAGTGACAGCACTTGTCTTGCCAAGTCACTACTGCACACAGTGAAGCCCTGCTTTCCTGGGGACAGCTGAACACCTGCCTGCTCATGTGAAGTAGTGAATGAAATCCCTGTTTTGCTTTGCTTGAGTGTTCAGCTTCTGCTTTCCCTGTTAAACCAACTTTATATCTCAACCCGCAAGTTTTCTTGCTTTTACTCTTTCAATTCTCTCTCCAGATCCCACCAGGCAGGGGAATGCATGAGCAGCTGTGTGGAGCTTAGTAGCCAGACAAGGCTAAACCATGACACAGACTTCAGAGATTATTAGATTCTGTCACCTCAAAAAAACACTGGTCATGAATTGAAGTCAAAAGGCCATCACAGAAGCTTTAGGAAAGGTTTAAAATTAGTATGAAGAGAGGACTTAAAAAACACACTGAAGCATGACTCTCGCCCAAAAAGTTCTATCAGCACTACTGTGTGACTTAAGTACTATAATGTTAGAGTCTAGACGTTCAACGTGTATCTGTTGCTCAGAAATTAAGGCAACAGCCTTAATCACAACCAAGCAAGCCAGTTCAAATGTTTTTAAAGGAAAAATAAATATATTGTTGAAAAAATCTAATTTGGAACACTTCATAACCAAAAAAATCTTAAATTGCAGTTCACTTTTACAATAGAAAATAAGCCTCCCTTTAATGAATACTAACTACCATGCAGATTCCAATTTAACAATAAAAACAACTAATTTGGGGTGGTTTTATAAACAGTGACAATAAATCTAAACCCATAATAAACATAATGACCAGTAAGCCTCAATGTTCTTTAAAAACACATCTAAATTTCAGTGTGGAAGAAAATCCAAGCAACAAGCACAGCATCAGCATCTCAAACTCTCTATATTTTACACATTCAGATAAAGCAACAGCTTAAGTCAATCATGTTTGACTGCTATCCAGTTATTTGTAAGAATAAACGAAGCTGGCGTCCGAGTGGGGAGATGAACTGGCAACTTGCCATAGAGCCTTGAGTGAAAAATTTGTATATAATGGAGCAGAATGCAAGCACTCTGACTGTAGTCTATCCATCTATGTGGACAAAGTTAAGCAGAAGAGCCAAAACAGGCAGTACTCTGGTTTACCTAATGACAGAGATTTCTTCAATCTGCAGGTGAACTTGCCAAGGACATATCTGCAGAAGAACTCAGCCCAGCTGTGACCTGAAGCCCTGGAGTGGCCAGTGGAGTGACATACACAGCAGTCTCCCTGGAGAAGAAAACCTTTGGTATGGGCTTTGTAGACATGCATTTGCAGTTCTACTGACTGAATGGGTCACCTAAAACCAGAATAAAAATACCCATGGATCCTAGAAGTCTCAAAGACTCCAAAACATGCTGCACTGTATCACAGTCATGGTTATAATGGAAAAGCATGGCCCTTAATGATGTGATAACTCAGCTGGCATGTAAGGGTCATCTCCACTGATTCCACAGAGCTTCAAAGACCATTGTGGGGTGTGGGGAGAGGAATGCAGGAGAGATTATTCTTCCACAGTTGAACAAATTACATCAGACTTTAATATCTGAAGCAGGTTAGGAGCTCACATTCACATCCTGTATCACCAGGAAAAGCAATGAATATTTTGGGATGACTTCACGGGTAGCATAAAAATCCATAAATTTCACACAAAGAGTGATCCTTGCTTTTTAGGCTTGTTTCTAAGAAATTTCATAGTTGAGAGGAATGTGGAAATTAACTAATTTCCCTAATCATCCAAATCAAATAAATGTATTACCATACACAGCATGAACAGCTAACCATAGTAGCATCTATACCCAATAGTGACTTCGTCCTTCAGTTCCTACTAATTACCAACACATAGTTGGACTAATCCATTGGCCTTTTGTGCTCAGAAGCACACAGTGAGTATCTGCCCACTTTAGCAAGAGATCTGTCATTTTGGGGATGATGAAGACATTTCCAACAGTAGCTTATGTATCACCGTGTGATTATACATTTCCTTCTAGTCCTGGTATTTCCAAAAATACTTCCTGCATGCGTTTCATAGAAAAAATTACTTCATTCTGTTTTACAGATTTGTAAACAGCATTTGTGACCATGTAAAAATGACCTCTTAACTCAAATTTAGGCATGAAAAGTCATCCCTGTGGCCATTTCTTTCTCCAGAATTTACTCTCTAGTTGAAACACTGGCCAAGGCACAAATAAACATTAGTAAATATGAGATAGGACAGCCATTACTTCTCACAAGTAAAGTCTGCCAATGCCAGATATGGATCCAGAGATATTGCTGGTTTTACCTCTCCCAGAACAACTTTTCCAAGGAGCTACACCCTTGTCTAGCTTGCTCAAATTCTGAAAATTGCTGTTTATGACTGTGGCTGTAATAGCTGACCTAACCAGAAGTGCCAGGAATCAAACCACAGTCTTTGGAAAGCAACTGGATCCATGAGATACAGACTCTGTATTTTGAGAGACTGTGCTATGAGATTCCCAATCCTAAGCCACAGGGATGGCTATGCCAGGATAACAGTTCAGATTCCACAAATCACATCCATATTGTTAAGTTTCTTTAGCGTCTGGTGTACTTTTAAATGGACATTCAATCTATTTGTCAGAGAGAGTCTGAGCTGCTAAATAAATAGTGATAAATTTCCTAATACTACTGGGCAGAGTGTTCCTGCAAAGTACAACGTGTGTTTATCAGTTTCCCACTGAGCTAGTGTTGACTTTCAAATTTTCTTTAATCTTATTATAGTAAACATAGTACAGCGCTCTGGCAAACAAGAGGAACATTCTTCCTGTAATATCATATGCTTCTTTTAAAGAAACCTTAGAGATGTCCAGGAAATAATTAGGCTCAACTTGGAATAACACAATAAGCTTGTTTCCAAAGAAACAAGCTTCACAAAATATTTTAATTTTGGACTAAAAAAAATGGCCATTTTTATAGAGAGAAGACTGGCAAATTCTGATAGGTACTTAAAATAGTGTTTGCATGTATCATATTTTTAAAGTCAGCTGTTGAAACACAAATAGAAAAATATTTTTCTAGTTGGAAGCAGTCTACCTGAATTGAAGGAAAAAGCAACTCGAATTTTGAATTTAGAATTCAGAAAATAAAAAACTTCACTTTGTGAGGGAGCTTTTGCAATGTTCCTTTGAGAAGAAAGAACATCAAGTGCAGACAACTTTAAAAACATTGGATAAAGAAAACAAAATGGGATCTTTTATGGTACAGTTTGTATTTAAAGTCTCTTTTTATGTTAGAGTAATGTACGGTAGACAAAGGTGGGATTTGTCTCACAGTTCAATAAAACCCAAAAATCTAGGCTGAGTTGTTGAATAACTTAATGTAAGTGACTGAAGGAACTTTGGGAACCTGAAAGTAAGACATAGTTTCAGGTGACATTTACTAGCTCAGTTTCCAATTATGTGCATTTTTCTTGTTTCCTTCAAGATTTCTATAGAAAAAGGGTCATTACATATATCAAAAATGGAACATAATGGTGATATTTTCATATATCTTCTGTGATTTTTGAAAAAAACAATAAATATTCCACAGTCAGTTCTTGAGACATTTTAATCTTCAGCTTCAGCTACTGTTAAGAAGCCACACATTTTGAGCTATGACTTTACCAAAGGCTCAGCTTCAGTAAGGAATGGAAGCATTAAAGAGACAGATGAACAATCTTCCCCTCCCTGCATGGAATCCAAGATGCTTAGAATTTGTTTCAGTCTGTAAGTAGTCACTCTTCAGACTATCACAGCAAAAGCTCTTCTCACTGAAGAATCAGGCAGTTTCCACGGACATGATTAATGAAGAATATAGACTAAAGTCAACAGATATGTTTAGTGTAAATCCAATGTATGTAGAAATCTGAAAAGTGTCAGCCAGAGAACAATTTAAATCAAAACACAAGTGATAGCCATCTCTCTATGAGCAGACTTTACTGGATGCATCCATTAAGTCATACAAAATGTTCACATATTCCCATCTTCTTTGCCTGTCTGCCTCTTGTTCCTCACAAAGGACACTGAGCTCCAAATTATGTTGACGAACAGGAACGGACAAACCATAGATGGATCATAACTAAGAATATGCCTAGAGCAAGGATGTCTGATATCTGAGAGCTTCCTTTTGGATGTTTTCCTTTTGGATAGAAGCTCTGACCCACTATTTACACCCCCATCCCAAGCTCTCCCACATATTTTTAAATGACAACTTTTCAGATGTTATCTCAATGGAGACTGGCCAGATTTATGGGCAGGATCTCGCTTAACTCTAAGCCAAGCTAGTGTTTTGGCCTCACTGGAAATGAGATTAGGTCTGAGATTTGCACCAGGGAAAAAAACCTGCTGTTCCATGCCAGAAATGGTCATGGAGAATTTTTACAATGCTGTTTGTTTTTTTGTTAGTACTACTGTATAATATCAGTCCATTTGAGCATTATCATAACAGCACTTAAGTAGGGTAACAGGATAGATGAGACATGGTTGGAATCCACAACAAAACTGCATGTAAACGGAGACAGGCTACTAATTCACATCTAGACCAGCTCAACATAGTTTTCCAACTCCAGAACGTGTTTGTACAACACAAGGTCAACAAGGCGTTCTGCATGAGCTGTACAAGTGTTGTTTCCAAATTTTAAGAGATGTTAAAAATTCAGGAAATTTTCAAGATTTATTGCGTTTAATCCACAGTCTAATGTTGTATTTGTGCACTGCCCATCACACTCAATAAAAAGTGGTTCCAGCATGAAATTTGGAGGGTAAATATATTTTCCTTTCGCAGTGTATTTTATTTCTCCCACTTGCTCAATACAAAAGAGACAGAAACAAAATCTTTACAAGTCTTCTCCACTTGAATATATCACAATTTTAATTTCCTCAAGTTTCATTGCAAATTATGGTTTCTTAAAATACTCACTTCCTAAGCAACAATAACTGTTGGGAATGAGATATATTTACCTTTTTCTTTCTCTAAAAATCTTGTAATAAAGACAGTAGCAAGCATATTTCTATATACAACTCGCATTTACAGTATAACCAATTCTATATGGCAGTAGGGTCTATATGAAAAACCGACCCTAATAAATCCCCCTAACTTTTATGACTAATATAAAATATGCCATTATAACTCTTAGAGATATCATCTGGACAGTAAAAAAGAATAAAATATTCAGAATGTCATAGGTAAGTATGGTTAAGCACAGAAGGAAAAAAAAATTGTTAAAAGTAGGTGCTGCAAGATGACTTTTTGAGAAAGACAGGTCACAGCTGAAGTTTCCATGACTCTATCACATCAGATATTGAAAGATGGATTGCCCTCTGTTTTAATGTCTTGGAGCGAGACAGATTTTTATGATCTGCCTCCCTTTCTGAAACAGGCTTCAAAAATCTTCTTAAAATTGATAATAAAAGGCTTAATGCATTGAGAACAAGAAATACCATGCTTTCAAGTGACATATCATCATCTATACAACTCATGTTCCTATCTATACTTCATCCCACAGAGAAGCTTATGCATTGAAATAGGACTTGGAGTAGACAACTTCCAGCAACAGAAATACAGTCATGTGAGAAGAAAACGCTCTGATTTTTCACCTCCTATTGTTCTGCAGAGAACATTTTCAGCAAGCAGTCAGTTTTTTTCTCTAAAAGCAGTCTTGGAGCAGTCACAGGAAGAAGATTTGTATCAAGCATGCTACACACATGCAATCCTACCATTTTAACATGATCCAATGGAAATGGATGTAAAACTGACAAGTTGGTAAGAAATCCTCTTTTTGCAGTGATGACAGCCATCTTCGTTTCTGTATGAAAGAAGTACCTGATCCCTAACTGCTCCTATAATATTTTTTAAGTAAGAAATTCTTTCATAAAAGAGATAACTGTTTATAACTAACAAAATAATTTTTCAATTTAAAATCATTTTACCCAAAGAAGCAAACTAAAGAAAAACATGAAACGGCAAGAATCTAGCCACATCACCAAAAAACAGAGAATGGAAACTTTTTCCTTTACAGTGAAAACAGCAGCAAAAAGGTTTAACATGTTTTAATCAAGCTTGAAGTTTTAAGTGGACGTTTTTAAACATCTCCCCTTAAACATTCCCTGCTGCCTGAGGCAACTAGACTCCAGGATTAGAGCATGATTCTCATCATGTGCTGGAACCCAGGAACTACTCTCACAGGTGGGATGTCCTCCCAAGTGATACTTCTGGCGCCCCGTGGGAGATGCAGTCAGCCACAATGCTGCACCAAGGGAACACAGCAGTGAAGCCTTTCTAAACAGCAGTTTTAAAGTTTCAAGCCAACATTTCTCACCACTCCCAAATGCAATGAGGAACATAAACAGCCTTATGGACCTTTATACACAAAGGGCTACAGCCAGTGACAGGCAAACAACTACGAAGAAGCACCAGAGGTCCTTTCCTAAATGCAACTGCTGTGTCCACGTCCAGCAGACAAGCACAGGGGTACACTATCCAAAGTTCCCACTCAAAGACTAGTCTGTTATCACATGCCAGCCTAGAGGGAAAAAAAAAATTAATAATAATTAGTCATCTTCATTTTGAACTGAAGAGATCTCAGCAGGACAGCCCTAGTTGATTGCAGGGGTGTGATCTCCAACTGAGCCAGGATTTTTTTGGTAACAGGTGAGCAGTGGTGCAAAAAGCAGGAACTAGCCCACACTCCTGGAAAAGTATAGCTAATGTGGGCTTCAGACTGCATGGTACCTCAGTAACAGCATGCTGCAAATGGACCAGGTCTACTGTAGCAGCTGGCACAGCCCAACATGAACTGACAGCAACAGCAAAACATTTATGCACACTAGACACTATATGTATTTTACACAGTTTTATTTCAGTCTAGATCAGGTCCTACGGATTGTATTTCCAGGAATAACTCTAGCACTCTAGTCTTTTAGTTTGGATTCATCTTGAAGGAACCAGGAGGTGTACGGACAGTAAGTGGAACAACTGAAGGATGGGCATCAAAAGCCCACTCCTGACATAAACCACAACCTAGAAATGCACAACCATACCTGATAGCATCTGCAAGTAGAAGGAAGGACTTCGTGCTACTCTTTAAAATATTCTTCAGATGTCAATAAATCTACACAGTAGCTTGAACCACTCAATTCTTACTCAGTAACTTGGAACTGCCCATTGAAACACCTCTAACTCTTGATCAGAAATTGGTAAATACCACTGTACCAATCCCAAACTGGAATTTACCAATTTCTGATAAGTGGGTTAGAATTATCAAGTTATTTTAGCAACAGCATTAGAATTAAAACAGTTACCAGATTTATTAAAAAAAACTCTAACAAGACTATTATTACAAGAGATGATCTGGATCTCTGAGATTTGCACTTTCATAGACATTGACAAATGACAAATGGTAACTGAAACAAAGCATTTTCCAATTTATTGGTGCAGTTCAGTGGGTACTTCAGATATTAGTTTTTTCCCTCACCTGATACTATGAAAAGAAACAAAAATCTCCCCAGTTAAATTCTTCAATTGTTCATACATTTTTTCTGTTCCCCATTGAACATCACGCATAGTCTATTTGAAAGATAAAAAAAAAGAATATATTCCAGCTAAACAAATCATCTCAAAATTTTGAGTTTGCAGCATTTATTTTTGTGGCATTCTTGTGGAGGTCTTACTGATGCTTTTCACTGACACATCTTTCACTCATTTATCATACTGCAGTGGAAGACTGAGTAAAACTCACTGCTACCAGACACACCTCCTCCCTGCACACAAGAGCTCTGCCTGAACAGCGGGCTGCAAGAGAGATGAGAAGGCAAAACCCTACTTGCTAGGTTTTTCGCTCATGCTACCACAGAGATTTTGCAAACCAGTCCTCTCTTTTCAGCCGCACAGTGATCACAAATGTTTAGAACTTACAACTTCACTTGAATGACAGCAGTTCATGAGAACCATGCAATAAAGGAGAGAGAGAGAGACCACTTGCTCAGAGCTTGAACACTGTCACAGCACCCTCGTGTCCTGGCTCTCAATACAGGCACACTGCTGTTCCACACAGTTACTTTCTTGAAGGGATTCGTTAAAAACTTAGGGTATTACTCTTCAATTTTTGCAAGTAATAAAGAAAGACCAGCCGGAGAATCAGGAACCAAGTTTTTCAAGTGAAGCATCTGCACTGAAATACATCAAGTATCATAAGCAAATACTTCAGGCTGTGCGTACTTCTTGAAGATCAAGAAACAATCTAACCCCCTAAGGAAATTGGCATGGGCGGATTGCTGATTTCACCCTGGTTTAGCAAGAAATAACCTTGGAGCAGCCTGATAACCAACTTCCTAATTGGGGCTCTGAGCTTGGTCTTGCACCTGCTGCTTCATGATTGTTGAGTGGGCTGTAGGCTTCATAACCTGGGCCTTTTTCTCAGAGAATCTCTATCGCTGGGCTGAAGTTCACCTGATTCTACTCACTGGGATTTCATTCTGTTTATTTCTCCTCTTTCAGGGGACGACAAGAAAAAAAAGATGGTTTAACTTGTTATGAGCTGTTAATTTTGTCCTCAAAAATCCACCAAATGTTATATAACCACTTTCACAATAGCATGCTAAAAATAAGAGCTGTTTAGTCAAATGCCACTGTAATTTTTTATAAGACCTGTGCCTCCAATTCTGCAAGACCTGTGGAAGAAAAAATATCTCCTTAACTTTAGCAGAAAGTCAGTCAGGAGCTCCTTGCGAGACAGACATGGGTTTGTATAATCCTCAAGTTCAAGGTGAAAAAAAACGAGTGTCTGTATACACACGTATATTTCCAAGTCATGACTTAAAAGTAATGCTATTCCCTCTTGGAGCCGATCCCTCGTGGGGTTTCATAATCACAAACCATCATTAACCCAAAGCAAAGAAAGAAAGGTACAAAGGGGCACAGGTTTCAAGCACGAGGTACTTTTTTTCTGGTTTGTCTTTCTTTTTCCTTTGGGAGAGAGAGTGGGGACGCAACGCACGACGCTCCGAACGCTGGGGAACCTGGCCATCCAGGTAACTTCCCAGGGCGCTCGGAGCAAGGCAGCCACAGCTCGG